>JAQFXM010002189.1:0-26198 GCA_034693345.1 Entomobrya multifasciata
TGTAAATTCTTGGTTTTTGTTAATGCTTAATTTTCTAGGACTGCTCGGCCTCTGGGACGGGCCACTTCAACTAGTAAGCCACAATTCACTACTGCAGAAGCTAACGCCACAAGGAAAGTCACCATGGTACGATGGATTGTTGAAGCTGCCAACGGAAAAGTTAAAAACGTTTTTAAATTCTTCGATCAAGTTATTCCTGCGCATTACTACATTAAGAATAGTAATAAGAAATTAGGCGCTTTCTTCAGGATTGCGTGCTCAGTTCTCAACGCATTCTATCCTCCAACTTTTGTTGACGACGAAAAACATCGCCGAATTCTTGAAGCAGTGCAAAAACGGTCAAGTTTGAAGAACACATTCAAATCTGATGTCAAGAAAAGGAAACTATACACAAGCAAGGCCAATTGGATGGAAGTTAAGGATCAAAAATTGCAAGAGTTTCCAAAGTTAAACGAGGAAGAGCTTTTCGACCTGACTCTGGGAATCTATCAAATTCGTAACGCGAGAAGTTACACAAGGGAATACTTTCAGGATAACGGGTACTACAGGCTTCTTACTCACGTAGAATGCGATGGAATGCTACGAGCAAGATTACAGTCAAGATTTCACAAAAATCAGCGGCACGATGTCTGGTTGGAATATGGAACGGATTCTGAGGAAAAGTTAAAACGATACTATTGTACCTGCAAAGTTGGGACTAGAACCTTGGGATGTTGTTCTCATGTGGCCAGTATCGTCTGGTACTTAGGATTTCGAAGACACCAAGAAAGTCCCCTTGACACTGTAGCTTATGGAGCGGATATTTTAAATGCAGCTGAAAGAAGAGCTCAAATTTCTGATGAATATTGGTCGGAAGACGACATTGAGACCGACGCAGATGACGTAGATAGTCTCACAGCCAGTCAAGCAGAACGAATGTGCAGAGTGGAATATATTCCTGTAATTGGAGATTTAAATGATAATGGTTCTTTTGGGGATGGGGCTGAAGGCCAGAGTGATATTGAAAACTGTGTTGAAGTTGAAGCTCAAGACTGCGTTCAAAGTGTTGAAATGGAGGTGTCGGATGAAAACGAGGGCGAATACTGGGAAGAGGAAGTTCAAAATGACAGCGTAGTCGAATATCAAGGGATTGGGACTGGTTCTGAATTTGGAGACGAGAGTGGAACTGATTACGGAGAGGAAAGTGATGCAGAAGAGGGATACAGTGACGTGTATGAAGATTTTACCGACGTTGAAGAGGAATCTTGGTAGGGAATTACCATAGAAATTTAATAGTTTACAAAATAATACTAATCTTTGTATAGCAAGGAAGGTAGAGAAATAAAAACTTTTAAAGAAATTTTACTATTCTCAAACTAGTATTTTACTTGCTTATTTATAATATTTAGTAATTTATCTTAAACGTAGTAAGTAAATCGCATACATACCATGAAATACTGTAAATTAAAATCTGTGTTTACGATATTCCTCCTATATTATGTAAAACCGAATCGAAAATCGAAAATAGTCAAGAACAATTCTTAATTTACCTAGACACATTATCCGAATCCGACACTGAAACAAAAGCAATTCAGACTTGATCATAACCTCACATGATTACCGAACTCAATACTAGAACCAAAAAGCAATTTAGATTTAATGACAACCGTACACGAAACCCGAACTAAATACCAGTACCAATAAGCTATTTAGATTTGATCAGAACCGTACATATGAACCGAACTCATCACCAGAACCAATAAGCTATTTAGATTTGATCAGAACCGTACACGAAACCCGAACTAAATACCAGAACCAATAAGCTATTTAGATTTGATCAGAACCGTACATGAAAACCGAACTCAATACCAGAACCAATAAGCTATTTAGATTTGATCAGAACCGTACATAAAAACCGAACTCAATACTAGAACCGAAAAGCAATTTAGATTTGATCAGAACCGTACATGAAACCCGAACTCAATACCGAAACTGTATAGTAATAGCATCTTATAGTTTAATCGAATTTTGCACAGAAAATGAACAGCATTGGTGTTTATGTTTTCGATATTTTCAGTTGGATAAGCTCCGCAGTGTAATGCCAATCCCTTTTCAATCTACCTATGCGCATGTATATAGAAAGTACAAGATTTCCAAGTGTGATCAAAATCCTCATCATCCCTTTGTTGCTTTTTGCATGCGTCGGGAACGCAAACACAACATTGCCACTGCACTCTTGACAGCGAAATATTTAAGTGCACGTGTATCCACAGTCAAGTCACGTCATCATGAGTCAACACCAGCACCACTACCGAGTATTTTGTCAAAAGCGAAAAAATTGTCAAAAAAAGCAGTACAGACGACAAGGAAAAGCGACAGAAAGAAGAAAGTAAGATTTTTGCTACCACATGAAGTACACAAGGGTCCTTGTGATGTGGTCACCCCAATTATAACTCAAATGGACAAAGTGAAGCTTCCACCTATGGAAAAAGTCACTGACGATTTATGTAGCATGACCTATTTGATTCTATCATCTAGATATTAATTATAATTTTTGCTGGATGCATTTTTAATTATTTGTATATGTTACCAAGAATTATCATTAAAATATATCTACAGACAATTCTGAAAAAATCAGACCGACAGCCAAACAGTTTGCTTTCGTCAAATAGTTTTTAAACATGCTTAAATCTTAGTACGTTAGCAGTTGGTAAGGTTATGGAAACGAAATAGAGCCAGTAAATGGTCCGTTATAAATGCATAGGTTTCATAAGCTAACTATGGATACCAGAGCCAAACCCAACGTACTTATCCATTATGCTTCTTTAAATTTATTACCAGAATTCTGAAATTTTATTTCCCGAAAGCTATTGCCCATAAAATAAAATTAGAAATATAAAAGGACAGAGACAAAGTTCAACAAAAAATAAAGACGTTTAATTTGTTTATTTTCATTGGTCAGCCAAATATGCATCTCACTCATGTACCTTACAACAGCATATTTAATATTCCACAAAATACCTAACGGTGTGCACTCATTACGAGTTCAATTTACTGAACCTTTGTATACGAATTACTACAGATTTTTTGGAACATGCACAACATATTTCATATAACATGTATAGTCATTCAATCCTTTATAAAATTAGCCTATTTAGTCTTTCCTCATCCTCACCAAACAAACCAAAAATCCTGGCCACAATTCATAATATAATTTTAACTAGACTATTTATAAAAATATATCATTAGCATATTTTTTGAGTGTCATGGTAATAAAGCATCATAATATATACTTTTAATCTGAAACAAAAAGAGGTAGTTATTTTTATTGCACAACAAGTTAAGTGTCAATAAAACTACTATTCAAGCCACCGTCTACTTGGTTTATAATATTTAATATGCACATGTTCTATTTTTAATTTTTAATGTAGAAACAGCTCATTTGCTATCATGCTCAAAAGACGGAGTAGTCTAGAAGATATTTTTGTATTTGAAAACCAATTTACAGTACCAGACTAATGTATCCTTTTCAATCAACAATTATAAGTCCATTAGTCAGAATTATAGTGAGTCACATAACTCATTTTCCTGTTTTGTGGCATAACACATTGTTATAGTTGTATTGCATTTTTTTTTAATAGCATTTGGTTCATTTTCAATTAACATTTTTACACAGTTAATAAAATTGCCCTACAATTAAATAAACTAATTTTGCATTTGATTTATTCGTCAAAAGTTTATAAGCATCACTTATTCAACACTGCATACCATGTTCACCTTAACTTTACCCATTGGTTTGAGTACATGCTATGCATAGTAAAACAGTTGTTGTTATTATATATCTATAAATACGGCCTTAGAATAAAACTCAACACTCTTCAGATTAAAGTTTAAATTCATTTCCTTTTTAAATATATCCATCAAATGTGCAATTTCTTTCATAATGTTTCACACGATTATAAAAATGTAATATAATATTCCCCATTTCTTAACACATATGAAATATTGGCATCTAAACCATTTATGTACATTGGCCGTTTCACAGCCAAGAATTTACATCCCTGCTAAAATATTCAGTGTACTCTTTAAACCTTCTTTTTTCTTTTCTGTACTGCATACGCACACAAAGTTCTTTTCTCGCTTTGCTTGAATAAACTCATGCTACCAAAGTTGATCTACTCGACTTTGCACTTAATTCATTACGAGCAGCTAATTTTTTCATGCGTATCCAACTTTGTTGCTTTGCTCACATATCCTTTATCCTCTACGGCAGTTTTATAGACAGAAATCCCATAACATGTTAGTTTTGTTTTGATTTACTATCGTGCTCGTTTTCATATTATACTTCTAACACATTGGTTAGATTGGTTGTGCTACACGTATCCTGTAAATTTTTGGTCTAGTCGTTGTTAAAGTGACTGTTTTCATTTAAAAAGATTGTCGAAATTTTAAGAAAAAGTTTTCCTAATAGTTTAGCAAGCAATGGCACCGTCCCCAAAGTCGGGGTTAATGGCTTTTACTGGAGATTCCATAACAGCAGAAAAGTCAAAGTCACTTTCATCCAAAAAGACAAATTTACAAACCTACAGTCCATTTTCCTGGATTGAAAAGCCATTTGGACAGGAGCAATACGTAACAAATATAATATGCCTTGGGATCACACACATAAGTGCCTTGTACTATTGTTACATATATCACATTGCTAAACTAGTCAACCCGAAGTCCATTATATTCGGTAAAAATTTCAAACAAAATTGCCATTTAAATTTCAATCCAGTATTTTTGGTAAACATTTGTTTTTATATTATTTTTTAAAATATTCTCATTTCAGAAATCGCTTACAACCTCTTCGGTGGTTTGGGTACAACTGTAGGATGTCACAGATACTGGACACATAAAACGTTCAAGGCCAGCTTGCCCTTACAAACTCTTTTGATGATGATGCACACTATAACCTTTCAGGTTTCGTATAAAATTCTATACCTATTTGATGCAAACGTTATGAAAAAGTATGCTCACTCGTATTTTTCATATCAATATTTGTTTTTCATTTAGTATCCAATTTATAAATGGTGTCTGGACCATAGAATTCACCACAAGGTAAAATCCCTAATTATATTGAGCACTTGTATCTGAAGTTTTCAAATGTTAAAAAATAATATACGTTTTATTAGTACACGGACACTGACGCTGATCCATACAATTCGAAAAGAGGTTTCTGGTTTTGCCACATGGGTTGGCTGTTTTTACCTAAAACAAAAGAGCTGAAAGAAAAGCTCAAATCGTTTGACATGCCGGACCTAGAAAACGACCCAATTATTCGCTTTCAAGCCAAGTATGTAAAATCATGATGTATTTACACATAAATAAATATATATATGCATAACTTATATTTACTATTATATTATAATACTAAATTATTATTAATTTTCCAGATGGTACTATCCACTCGTGGCTATTTTCCATTTTGCTATCCCAATCTCAGTGTACTACTTTGTTTTTGAGATGCCCTTATTCTACTGTTTCCTGGCCAACTGTAGATGTTTCGTTTTTAATTTTCATTCGGCTGCTTGTGTAAATAGTGTTGCTCATCACTGGGGAACTAAACCTTATGATAAGTATGAAATAATTAGCTATAATCGAAACAATTTTTTTAAAACCTATTTACTCTTTCGTGTCGATCATTTCAATCAAACTTTTGTTTTTACTTCCCGAACAGATCCATCAGCTCGGTTGACAACAAAATATTAGCAATGTTTACTGGTATGTTAAAATTTCATCTAAGTTATTTTAAAATATAAATTTATAAAATTTATGTTACCATTTTTAACTTATCAATTTATTGTTCAGCTGGAGAAGCATGGCATAATTACCATCATACGTTTCCATGGGACTACAGAGCTTCTGAGTTTGCATGGAAACTGAACTACTCTACAATGTTTATTGATTTCTTTGCTTGGATTGGTTGGGCATGGGAAATGAAAACTGTGCCTGAAAATATGATCAATCGGAAGATGAAGAAAACTGGAGATGGTTCTCGTATTGCCCCGAACGAAAGTCAGAAAAGCAGTTGCAACAGTAATAAATCGGATGAAACTATGAATATTTGTGAAGATTCAAAGCCGGATAGTCATGTTTGGGGCTGGGATGATGACAGTATTTCTGAAGAACTGAGGAAAATTACACGTATTGTTTGTGCTAAATAAAAGAATCGTTTTTTCTTGTAGTGATGTGAAAAGGTTTTATAAGTAACACTATAAAAACTTCATTCATAAAAAATATGGAAATTTGCAACTGCAACGAAAGACATGGAAATTCGTAATGTAATTAGTACAACAAGAATGATGAATTGTAATGTAAACTGTTTTTTAGTCAATTTTACTTCAGAAAACGAATGATGAGATTCAATATATGAGTTTATTTTTATTGTTATTCTGTAAAAATATAATTAAACACCCTTTGTTATTCGTAAATTTTAAATGCTTAGAATTGCAATTAAAAAGAAAAAGAAAACTTTTCAAAATTTTGACACACATAGTTGATCCTTTTTTATCATGGTGGTATGTTTTTATTTAGTAATTTGCAGTATTCTAATATTGCAGCATGTCATTTTCATTTCATTTCAATGTTAGAATCGTAAACATAGAAGTAAACGTTTTTAATATACAAACTTTAGTGACTATTCCAAAATGACTTGTAAAACCGTCAACCATCCTTAGTTCTTTATGCAAGGATAATGGAATATAATCGATTTAGACTTTAGTCTGTTGACTTTATTTCATTAAAACATTAAGATTCTTGGACCCCGAAAATAGAAAAGTTGGATTTTAGAGTGAAAGATGTGTGTGTTCGTACAACAAGAACGATAAGATTGGATTGGGGAAAGCTTATGAGATGTTATGTTCACAGATATAAAAACTAGTTTACGTAGTCATCCAACCACAAAAATTCTAAAAGTAAAATTATTAGACTCAAAATTATTACTAGTAACATTAGTAAGTAACTTTCAGTAACAGAACTTTTATTTTCCAAAAGCCTCAGTGAATAGCTCATAAACTAACATTAAAAATGCAATAAGTGACAAAATAACCCAAAATATCAACATTGCTAATATTCTATTAAGCTTAATTTGGTCATTGGTCAGCGAAGCGTTTCTGCGTTTTATACTCTCGGCCACACGTCCTTTCATTGCAGACGACCAACCAATCCATTTAGTCCAAATATCCTGCAAACCTGCTTGTTTCATTATTTCCACAGTTACGAATATTCCATGTCTGTTGGCAGAATTAACACTCCAATAGATATGATCTGTAGTTACAGGTTCAGGTATAGTATAACATTTTATAAAAATTGAATTAAGATTTTCAAATACAAGTTTTTCGAGCCTTGTCAGTGTAGTTTCAATTTCACTCGTGAATTCCAAACCAGCATATTTATGCTTCCATAAGTGATCTAATGATGCGCACTCAGTTTGAGTTAAATTTACTGTACCTTGCTTGACCAAATAGGAAATATTCAAATTATTGAATATATTAACATTACTTCTAAAACCATTCTCATCACAAGATATAATTTTATAGCCATTTTCTACAAGTTCAGCCACATTAGTATATTTAATTGGTAAAGTAGGAATAACTATGAGGCTTGTGATAGAATTTTCATAAAAGCAGCAAATAAACATTCCAAAAATTCCCACCCCAGTAAATATTCCGTAATTTCTTTTGTTTAGAATTACAGATTCACCCAACATAACTGCAATGACATTTAGTGCGTTAGTTAAGTATCTTGATTTCAAATTTGATGAGTTCGGTACAAAAGCAGTTGCAAAAATTAAAGTTATTAATACAAATAGCCAAAGGTTAAAAGTAAACGGGTAAATCCAAGTCTCGACGTCAACTTTTGCATTAGATGATTTCAAATGCATGCAATACGAAATTCCATGATGTTTGGTTGTCGAGAAGTATGCTCTTTGAATGAACTCCAAATCAAACGTTTTCTTTTCAATTTCGGCACCAATATAAGCTGCTGTCGTATAAATACTTGAAAATGTGGCTCCTGGATTAGTACTTGTGAACGAAGTTCTAATTGGAGTAAAGTTGTATCTTTTAGAGAGTTCAGTAACTATCATAACTTGAGATTTGCAGAAAGCCCCAAGAGGGTCTCGTAGTGGATAGGTTTGGCACAACGTTGGAACCATGTCAAAGATATAGTCGAATTCGCCATAGAGGGTAGCTTCTTCGTATGCATTTGTAGCCAGCATTCGTTTGTTTTCGTTTTTAAAGTGTTGTCGCCGGAATTTTGTAGGGTTTTCTAAAATTTCCCCAATTTTTTGGCTTGTAAAGATTTGTCGTTTAGTTTTAGTGCAATGACGGTCACATATTACTGAATATTTAGTATTTCCAGTACCGTTTTCTAAATAAAGAATAATCATAGTGGATGGAAGGTTTATTATTCTTGACTCTAAATTCAATTGTGACTTGCGAAAAGTATGATTAGAGTTATGTTGGTTTTTCAAGAGAATGACAATGTTATTTGTAGAGTGAAGATGTGACTTTGAACTAGAACCTTCTAAAAGATTTAGAATATTTTCATAGGGTGCAAAGACAATAGTGTTAGGCTTACTGTTTTTGAATTGATAGGGGCCTTTCATATCAAATGGAGAAATATTTTGTCCAGAAAATCTTACAACTTTTGACAAACAAGTAAACTTTTCTAAAAGTTGTGTCTCTAAAGAGTCCACAAATACTATTAAAAACTTTGAGGGATCACCACAAATAAAATTGACCAATGACTTTGGTATGTTTTGTGTGAATACATGTTTTGAATTTACAAATTGTGAGTTCAGTCGGATGCTGAGAAGTAACAAATAGGGTGGAAACACAAATCGGAACATTTTAACTTGATAGCAAAATGAGGTTTTCAGTTTTAATGACTCAAAGATTTTATAAGATTTAAAAAACGTTTATAGAAAATTGCTGCCTGAATAAAAACGATCTTTTTCTATGGTCGTCAGATTTCGTGCGTCATACGCTATTTTAAAAACGTGGCTTGTGTTATAAGGCTTGTATCTCCGTTATGAAGGGAATAAACTCTGACCAATTTTTAAACTACATATGTGATCATGTATTTTAAAATCTTTTTCGAAATCTACACGTGTCTAACATTAATAAAAGTTTTAGTTGACGAACAGTTTCCTTTTTAATGATTGTATTACATGTAAACAAATACTTTATATAAATTTCCTATTAAGTTTAAAAAAAGTTGTGTCCGAGTAACTTCAAAAATGTTGCGGTTACATGTCATGTAATTTTTCAGAGTCCCAGTATCAAAGTATTGTAAAACTGATTGGAATCTTTATAAATATAGTAAGACATGAGTAATACTTAATATTTTTAAAGGACATATTTCAGAAATAACATGTACTGAAGAACTATGATGATGTTTATATAAAATTCGAATAAAAAGTTGGGGACACAAGACACAATAACACTTGCTTTGTGTTTATATCGTTAAATATATGTTTGGTTTGTCGGGCTGAATGGGAGGTTAACTTGCTGTACATAGTAGAGATAAATACAGACTTTTATACGAACTTTTAGCTTATTTACGAACATTTCCAGAATGTGACTTATGAATAAAACTCCCAAAAATTGATTGGTCAACCAAACATAACAGCTCATTCCCTAGATAAACGTACAAGTAAAAACAAAAAAGTACTAGCGGCAGTGGTATCATTTTCACATATTACGTATGTCAAAGCGGAAAAAGTAGCCTATGTTTGTTTCTCAACATGTTACATGACCAGGTAAAGAGAAACCTCTTCTATCATCAAGCTTGCTTTTGGTATAAAAACAGGTCCCTCTTGTACTACAGACTTTATTATTAAGGAATTATGATGAACGTAACCTTAACGTAAAGCATTCGTACTATTTTGAGCAATGACCTTCTCTCTACAATTGCATATATATGTTATTGTTCTATGATGAGTAAAATTTATTTACCGCAGAACCGCAATTGTCTTGGTACGTCCAGGCACCTAAAATGCCGGGTTTAGATGGTTAACGCTATTTCGTATTTCGAAAACAGTTCTAGGACCTTTAGTTCAAAAGTTAAAGTACACTAAGGCAAACTCCGCTGGAAATAAAAAAGTTTTTTCAGTAATGCTTGCATAAATCTTTATAGTCTAATTTGGCATGCAGAAAAAAATTTTTTTTAAAAATAAAATGCTACTATAAAATTCAACATTTTTTCCGTTCTTTCACAATAAATGCATAAATTTGAAAAAATTGGCATTTTATGAAAAACCTTCAAAAATAAACTTGCTCAAAATTTTCGAGTTAATATGGAATAATTAAGGACAATAAATTTTTAAGGTAGGTCAGAATTAAAATGCAACCGAGCTTTTTTATATGTAAGTAAAACGGTTTACGTTAGAATCAGAATTTTCTGATTAAAAACTTACTTTTGCCTTGATTTTTTATGAATTTTCGAATGCCCATCATAATAAATTTAAAGCTTCATACTGAAAGACAAGAAATTATTTAATTTTTCTTCATAGTTGATTTTCATGAACAAAACTGCAAACCAAAATCCAACTTCTTAATCATTTAAATAAATTACACACAATTTGTAAACAAAAATCTGGTTACATTATGATGCATTGGTAGTAAAATCTAAACAAACAGTTTATTCTGACAGCCGTCTTGTAAGCATCACAGACACAACTAGCACTCCTTACACTGAACAGGTTTTTTCATTGGAAAATTCCATGTAACCCATACAACCAAACATTCAAGGTAAGTAATGCAACGCAGAAAGTACAACCACAGACTATCGGCACAAAACAATATGAGATCACTTACATGCATTTCATTTAAAACCTGATCAACCGACTGAAGCTATGCGAGTGCATTGAGAACAGAAAAGCTCTCTAAATACTTTTACATTCAAGTTCATAAACTGTCATTTGAATTTTACACATAAAAAATTTAAGGTATAACAAACTACAATTTTGGGTATTCTCGAATGTCATGTTATTGTAATGCACGTGCCTAGTTTTTACAAGTAGTTATATTTTTCCATTATTCATAATCCTGCTGTGTTCGGGTTATCCTTACCAAAACTCGTTGACCTCAATTATATATGCTCAGTTCCAGTACAAAAATATCATAATGTCAGGAGTCCAGAGTCCAGAAAGAAATCTTTTGGATTTGTTGATACATACCTTACACAATATTCCTCATTGTTGATCTTCATCAAATGAAATGGTCATCAGTATTTTACCTGAGTATTTTCAAGGATTCATATATAATTTAGATATCGTCTGTCTGTTTTATTTACGTAGTGTTTAAAATGAAATATACTATTTCAGTTTAAAAATTTCAGAATGAAAATCCAAACCCCAAATTTAAAATATGAACACCACACTACTAAACAAATTTCAGGTAAATACCCTACAATCGTTGCAGGGTAATATTACCATAGTGCCTCTGGAATATTTTCAGTGTTTTATTACTGATTTTCCTGAGTCTGGCATTGACTGTTCTTTAGTTAATTCAAGTATATGTGTAACGTGTACAATTAGAGGAGCATATTTAACTGGTGAAAGTATTGGTGCTAGAGCTGTTGCTCATTTAGTATGTCAAGTTGTGTTAATAATTAGTATTGTGGTGGCAGTTATAGGTGTAGTAGCGAATATACTCACAATAGTCGTGCTACATATCAAACGAGCAAAAAATAAAAATAGAGCATTTGTCTTGCTCTTGTTGTACTTGGTTTATGCTGATTTGTTATGCTGTTTGAGTTCCTTGGCTGTTTGTGGTGCGGAACTGGTGTATTTAGGTAAATACCTTAGCGTTAAATTATTCAAACGTACAGAAATTGAGTTAATTATACCTAGTTTGTTTAAATAGATCACTGGCAAAAAAGTAGTAAGCTGCTTTTATATTGGGTTTACATTTCCATGTTATGCCTTCAGTTTTGTAAGCTTCATTTTATAAATATTTCGTATCAAACTCTTAATGAACGAGGAAACATCTAAACATGTATGCGTTTTACTTTTTCATGAATTCAGTTGAAACAAAGTTCTGCTTAAAACCACGTTTAGATGTTTCCTTGAATGAAAATTGTATGCGTAAACATTTATGAATTTTTCTAACAGGTCGATCAACATCTTTTCATTTAACAGTACTTATAACTTTGGAACGTTATATGGTTATCCATAACCCACTTCGCTCGCGCACATGGTTCAGCCCAACCAGAGCTAAAATTCAAGTTCTCATTATACTTTTATATGTATTATTACTGTTTCTGCCGAGATATACGAGCTTGTACGTAGAAGAAAACATTTTTAATGGGGAGCAGAATGGACTGCAAATTCCCAGTTTAGAAGAATTTGAATATGTATTTCTTCCAACAAAATGGCACATACTCTGGTTGAGTACTTTGGGAGAATCGTACGACTTTGTTTTACAATTGGCAGAGTTTTGGGTGCTAAACTTCTGTTTACTGATGTTTAATATTTGGTCGTGTAAAAAGGTTATAAAATTAACTTTTAAATTGTTTGTATATTTCCTCGTTGTTTAGAAATGGCTTAAATGTAAATAATGGATAATATTTGTTACAGGTTGGACGCATTAGAAAGCAGCGGTCACAGCTTAGCAGCACAGAAACAAAGGAACTTCAAAGAGTCAAAATGTTTGTCCCTGACGTGGTTATTGTGTTGGCTTGTGGAGTTTGGACAGTTGTTACTTTTACGACAACCTATATCACAAGTATATTTTATCGGGAATTGTGGATAGTTTTGTTGTTGATGTACAACATTAACTCATCATGTAACTTTTTTATTTACTATTTCCGGGGAACAGCGTTTCGAGCCGAAACTAACAAATTACTATTATCTACAAGAAATAAGAGTTAATTTGAATAAAAACTGAAAAATAAATCTAATGTAAATTTTTGTCACTTTATTTATACGAAATATTTTTTACGTAAGTAGTTTATAGATTTCAGTACTTTTTTGTGAAATTTATTTCGAATTATGGTTATGATATAAACACTGTGATCGCTATATTGTTTATTGCATCAAATTGATCTGAATTTATAGTTAGCTTCTCAAATTGTAAATGTGTCTAGTAAATTTGCTCTTCACAATTAATTGTCAGAACATGCTATGCTAATATTCGATTACTTGGGTAAAATTGGATAATATTGGGTAAAATTTGGGTTGAAAGGCTGTCAAAAGTTAAAAAGATTTTATTTACACAATACTTTACAAAACCTGTACTAAAATACCAAGCATAAGCATTACAACGTAACAAAAATAAATTTAAGTAACCAAATCGCCATTCAATTTATTTCATATTTCTGTTTTCCTATTAACATAGATGTATTATGATTTTTATGTAAACCTGCATCAAGAGTTTTCGGGTTATCGTAAGTAAAGTATAGTGGAACGGTTTTATTTAACCAATAAGTGAGAGCAACAAATAAATTCAAATATAATGGAACAAAATCTTTTATTGTCTTAACGTTTACATAAACTGTATAATTACTGCTCACTTATTTGAATAAGAAGGAAAACTAATATATTAATTGATTTTGGTCGTATGTAGCAAATCATATGTTAAACACTATGTAAATAAAACTATTTAATAGATAAATGATATTTAAAGAATGAAAACAAACAATAAAATCCTGCGGGCTTCACATGTTCTCGGCATTTTAGGATCTTAACATCAAACAACATAAAAATTCATTGAAAAGCTCAATCTGAAATAAAATAAATACTAACTGAACGAAACATTTTGGGCCCATAAGTAAAAAAACGTAGTTTCTGTTTGTTTCATGCTAATAAACAATTTTTAATATATAGTTGACGGCAGAGTATAGCTATTATAGTTCTTTTAGCCCCATACTCTATAAGAGTTTTTTAAAAATGAGTTTAAAACGAACCATTTAATTTCAGAAATAGCAGCATACCAACTAATTCCTCAATGGGCTATTTTATTACTTCCACAATGTCTTTTTAAATATCAAGCTAACTCATATTTCAGTCTAGAATTAAATATACCCTTGAGATGTTTTTGGTTTCATAAAATTCGTATTCTTGCTATAAACGGTTTTGGTAGGCATGGGTTATAAAACATTTAATCAGTTTTAAACAATATTTCAACAAGTGAACAGTATAAAAAAGTTGGGCTCTGAAACCACAGCTAAATGGTCTCACAGAATAGCAAAAATAAACTACAAAAAACCACTTGTGTTAAATTTTGTAAATTAAACCTAATTAATAAGAACATATTACATAAATAGAAAAACATAAATACATAAGTGTTTTTGTATTACTTAATTATTCTTCAAAAAACATATATAACCATTTTTGACATAAACGAAAGCAATAATATGTTTATATAACAAAATAAAGTAGTCATAATAGTCAAAATTTGTATTGGACTAACGAACTTTGTTGAGCTATTATTAAACTGTAAGTAGATAATATATGTTGGACTTCTTATGTTTCTAACATCACGAAACTAGTGCTTATTTTCAACACTCATTACTTAACTTCAACCCATGTAAGTACATGTTTGCTCGCGAATCCTAAATTTTCAGAAATCTTGAAACAAAATGATGTTAAACTTAATTATATTACTGATAAAATTTACACTGGAGAAAATTTAACAACAAAGTTGTATAAAATGTTTTGTCTATAAAATTAAAGAAAAACAAAAATATTATTTCGGAAAATTACTGAAATTCCATTACAAAACAATACCGTACACGAGGGATTGATAAGATGTATCAAGGCTTCCCAGGTTATAAATTTATGTAAGCTCTTATGTATATACACAAACAATTTTGAATTTTAGCTTACTATCAGGCTTGGGTTTCGTAAACGTGTTTATAGTACATATAACCACTGTCTCATCTAATCAACTTAACTGAATCATTGCTTGTTTGACAATGTTTAACACGAGTAATTACTTTTAAAACATTTAAAACGCGTGTCCAAGACATAAATCTTGTAGTCGTATTTACCCGTCCAGTAAAGTTGTTTAAGTATTATTGTCCGTAAGAGTTTCAGCCAGTTTAGTATCCTCTTTTGATTGCCTTTGCTGCTAAATATTTCTACAATCTGAAGTAAATTCATTACTGAATTTGAATTGTCTTTTTAACTATTCTTTCCTTTACACGAAACGTTTAGAAATATAATAAATACAGAATTTTTGAATTCGGCTGTTTTGTTGCTCCTCAAAATGGGAGAGATTCTCAAATACTTTGGGACTAACCGAGCGATAACTGGAATCTTTCCTTCAATTCCTTTCGAATGGGTATCTTCTACAAAGCCTTATCGAAAAAGGCTAAATGTAGTGAACAACAAAACTGAAAGACAAAATCTAAAATATAAGTCGTACCTTGCAACGGCAGTCTTCTTGCTACTTACTGTCCAATGTTTTCAAGCAGCTCGAGATACAAATTCCAACCGAAATGAAAACGTGATGAATGGAATGCTACTATGCCAACTTTTTGTATGCGTTGTATGCCTTCACGTTGCCCAGATAAAAGCTCCGGAAATTTCAGCTTTCATAAATGGACTTCTTCACTTTGACCAACTGTATCCTTCAACTCCAAAGAAACTGAAGGATGTATCCATACAAAATCTGGCGTCAATTATAAATGTGAGGGCTTTGATACTCACCCAATATTTGCTACCAGTTGGTGTTACATTCGGCCTACACTGGAACAACCCATGGAAAGCGACTCTGGCTGGATACTGGCTCATACCAAAAGCCGGTCTTTTAGAATGCGGACTCCTGAACCAAATATATTTGCTTGGAACTAAGCTAATTGTACTGGCGTTCAACTTCTGGTTTTGGATGTTCATTGTGAGTGCAGGTTGCATTGTAAATGCTGTTATTCTTAACTTGTGCATTTCGGCTTTACTTCGACACATTGAAACGTAAGCTAAAGTTAACAATATTACCTTATTACTTCATTTTTAACTTCGTTTGTAAATAATAACTACTATTTATTTAGGTTTACTCAACGTTGTTCAAGATACAGACATTCAAGTGGAAACTCCAAAGTACCAGGTTACCAGAGCACTCTAACATTTCGAAATTTGCAGATTCTGACAACCATGCTAAATGATTTCCAGAAAAGATCATTGATTCACGTTTTTGTCGTGATGCCTATTTTTATTGGCTCATTTGCTTTTGTAACTTTCATCAAAGGAAGCCAAACTGATTTCGTTTTCTTTGCAACTCGTTTGACCACACTAATTGACTGCATCTTCGCTACATTATTTATCCAAGGGCAAATGGCATCTATATACGTAAAGTCTAAAGGCATCATAGTGAAAATGTCGTGGAAAACAAATTCGCTTGAAACAAAGCAATCGCAACTGTTGGAACGCAAATTCTACAAATCATGCTTGCCATTAAAGATCATGATGGGTTCTGTCAATTACATTGACAGTTTGACGCCACTACATTGTCTTGAGCAATCCATGAACTTAACTGTGAATATACTGCTTCTGATTGGAAGAAATAATCAGAATGATTAGTGTTAATGGAGGTAAAACAAATTAGAGTAAATGTCCTAACTCTCAAGGTAAGGGTTTTTAAACGTAGTTACAAAATGCAAATACTTAATTGACTTACGAATACTGCTCAATAATTTTAAATACTAGTTTTAAAATAATGCAGATAGATTATTAAGAATTCGCATAGTAATAGACTTAATATTTCACCGTTTTCTTACAAAAGTAGTATAAAGTGTTCCACGTAATTAGTAATAGTCTTGACTACTCGTCATTTATAAATAAATGTAAATATATAATATCAATTTCATAAATGATAACTTGTAAAAATTGACGGATTTTGTTTTTAATAATTGTCTTTGCAAAGCGGTCGAAGAAAAATAAGTATTAAGTTCAAGGAATTTTCCACAACATACTTGTACTGAATTATCTGTTACGTAGTTAATTGTCCTTTTCCTTGTATCCACAATTTAATGCTTCTTGGTAACTACAAGTTTTGTTATTGTTCTGTAGCAATACTATACTTAAATTAAATTTTTATAACCATTTTATCTTAAAATACCTCATACTAAACATTGTCACCATGAACTTGCTTGAAAAACACTCATGTGTTTCGTTGGAGCCTGTCATTATGTCAAAAAAATAATTAGACCTTGTAAATATGTACACATTTTAGTTCAAATAGAGTAAAATAAATAATCGGCACTGTTTTATTTGGTTACTATATATGTAGAACGGAATTTTTTGAAAGTTTAATTCAGTTAATTTTTAGTGTAATGGTTTACCATGATTATCATCTCCACTTTGTTTTAAAAATCATTTATTTATTAATCAGCAGGAAATCTACAATGCGGATAATTGTTGTACTCACAAAATCAACTTGGAAAGCTTTACTAATTAAACCTAAAGGTGGGCAACCAATTTTAAGTGGCCGATATGATTTTGATCGTTTATCATTAAATTTCCATAGAGTCTCACTCGTTGGGCTTTTACTTTTTTAAACGCTAATTGAACACTTATGCATTTTCCTAGATTACATTTTATTTAAATATACTATTTATTAAGCCCGTTCCATATATAAAACTATATCCTCCCGAGATTGTCCAAGAAAACAAGAAAATTTCCAAAAATTTTTGTAGATGACTGCCAAAATGTAAAACAAAAGACATAGAAAATAATATTGCGTAGAAAAATCCACACAACCCAAATGAAGTAAGCGATTGTAGTAATTCACGAAGCATCAAGTGGCATAATACAATCTTGTTTTGACAACTTGTAACCGTATTGACATCGTTACATCTACAATGTACAATGTACCGTTGTGTACAAGCATTCAAAGACAGTAGAAAATAAAATCCCTAAACCGTACATAAGAAGACCAGTATATCGACAAATTTCGAAGCACGAAGAGTAAACCATAAAACGAAAAATTGTACAAATTGTAAAGCATAGAGCCAATCCGTTGCATCCAAATTGCACCAAGTAATAAAGTGGGTCCAAATGAAAACCAAAGCAAGCAATCATGACAAAGAAAGGTGTGACGGATATAGAATAATTCATTAATACAAGCCATTTGTTCAAACCATTCGCCTACTTATATTATTGATTAGAGATGATATGTGGTTCCGACAATAGAAAGGTACGGAGCAATAAAATCGTCGGTTGAAAATGTACATTACGACTCTGTTTATTCATATATACAATCTCCAACCGACAATTTTATTGCTCCGTACCTTTCTATTGTCGGAACCACATATGTTTCCTAGTTCAAAATGTCACAATCAAATTTACAGAAGAAGTTTATTGCGAAAAATTATTGCATACCTTGGTGATCTTATCGAGAAAGTTTCTCTAGAAGAATCAAGAATTGATTATATCTATTGACCCAACACTTGTCTATAGATAGCTTTTACATTCAGCCACGAAGATGACATAAGAAAAAGGATTTATTTAAGCAGAAAGTTTCATATACCGGTTATACAATTCAAATGACAAGTTAGCCTCACATTTTGCATGTGTTTACGTGACCGCAATTTGTAGAAAACCAAATGTATACAAATAAACTAATCACTAGCTCATTAAGTTTCTAAACATGAGTTTTTTGTAAATAAATGATTTTAAGACATGGTAAAAGAATTACAGGAGGACAACTTTTTAAATGAGTTTTTTGTAAAAGATGATATTTTTTATGAACGTTTTACATGATTACATGATATATACATGTTTTTCACAAAACAAATTAAATTCTTGTACTAGGGAAAAGCGTTATTTTGGTTAGCACAATAATGAACTGTCAAAAATCAAAACTATTTTATTCAGCAAAAATTCCAATTGATCGAAAAAATATATGCGTTAAGGAATAAAACTACGTTTTCACCTCTTAATATATATGCTTTAATTTTTTCACGGTTTACATATAACATTGCCATGCCAAGTCAACACATACATATGTACAACCAAAGCAATATCTTAAATATGTGTAAACTTGTCTTTGCTTTAAAAATCCAATTCCGTCGAAATGTCGACAAGTTATACGGTTACAAGTATTATAACTTGCAACCGTATTGTTAACATGCTCATATCAATTTTATTTATATCAAGCAGTATTAAAAATTTAAATACCAATATAAAATTGCTTATGACCATAAATTTCAATAGTATATGTAACATATAATGCTGAAGTTAACAAGAATTTGACCTAATAAAACTATTGATTTCGAGTTAAATATAAATAAAATAAAATATTTAAAAGGTAAATTAAATCGAATTTCGTAACCTTTTATTTTCCTGTATATTTTTATACGTTGGACAATAAATGCCAAAAAAGAACATTATACAAAAGGTGCTGTACAAAATAATCTTTTTGCATGGCATATTACTTTTTTGTTATATTGGTAAATTTATATCCTAAAATACATATTCAGAGCTAATATTTTTTATTACAACCCAGTATATTATAATACTTTGGTTAGCAGCTAGGTTTAAAATTTATCATAATTTGTTCAAAAATATTCAAAATATATAACTAAGTGTTCGTTTATAAAACACAGTAATTGCATTTGTGCCAACTGCGCTATTTTCTTAGTAAATTTTTAAAAACATTCGAATAATTCCTTCAGATTACTTATAACTTTAGCTTATTATTTAAAACATTATAAGATAAAGATATCTTCTTACAGTATTCACAGTGTTACATTAAATATGGCAACTCCAATATCAACTAATTTACATTTGAGGAAACGCCGCATTCTCAAAACAGAACAAAGTTTTGCATTAAGTCCACTTACAAAACTAGCCCTTCATATTTACAACAAAACTTATCGTTTAATTCCCTCGCTTGCTGTAGATATTGATTTTCATTCCAATTTTTGCATTTTACAATTCCAAAAACCAAACAAACTTAAAAAGATTTGGATGCATACTAGTTTCTCAATTATGTCTGTATTTTCTCTTTGTGTAATATTTCTACTGGCAAAATTGCTTTTCAGCTCTAGTCCACTTAAATCAGATACTACTTTACAAATGGTTGGCGCCCTATTTCTTTTTGCAACTTGCGTTCTTGTCATGAGCTTGAGTCACAGTTGCTTTAAAAACAGGGACTGTGTCAAATACATCAATCAGTTAATAACCAACAATCTACCGATTCGTAAGATAGCTTACATATTAATACAATAGCATTATATTTTAATTTTATAATAATTTTGATGTTTTTAATTTACAATTTTAGGTATCAATCTACACAAAAATTCAGCTGATTTACCTGGACTGCTACTGGTTTCATTAATTACCACAATATTATTATTGGGCACACCTGCATGCATAGTTTTTACATTTTTGGATCTAAATCCAGTTTTATTTATTATCAAAGAACTTGCTCCTTTACCAAACCCACATTATTGGCAAATACATCATGTTATTTTAAGCAATCTTGTGTCCTTAATAGTTTTGCAGTGGTTGGCGCTTCTAATGTGCAAATATATTTTTATTGTTGCATTAATACCAGTTTTAATGAGTGTTGCAGCAAGAGCTTACTTTATAGCAGTGATTAATGACATTCCCTGTGAAACCGAAGTATTACGAATGTATAAAGCAATAAGAGTTAAAACACAAAGAGATGGTCAATTTATTAGTGAAGTAACATTGTACACAGTAGTTTGGAGTTTAGTAATATTAACAACATGTGTTTGGATGTGTTTTTACTGTTTTGAAATGTTTCCATTTTTTGTTATTTTATGTTTAATGAGCGCATTTGTTTTAGGGTTAAGTCTTATGGTATTTATCCTTCATAACACGGCGTATTCGAGAATTGATAGTGGGGCAATTGTAAAAGCAAAGCAGAGACAATTTTTTGGATTTAACCGTTCTCGGTCAAAGTATGCATACTTTGTTGCGTGGTTGGCGCAAAAAGAGCTGCCAATTAATTGTGGCAGGCATTTTGCGTTGGGACGAGAAATTGTTTTTAATTATATTAATGTATTGAATGCAAACATTACAAATGCAATATTTTTGATTAGGTAGTCATATGGGCAATGTACTAATATGTCTTGATTTGTATTGGAAAAACATTATGACATATTGAAGCATTGAATCATTTGACGCAACATTTGTACCAATGGCCAACTTAGAAAGCCAACCGGAACTCATAGTTTGCAAAGCACTCCTTGGTAATGTTAATATTCGTATATGTTTTACGTTGTAAAGTAGTATACAGGTTTTACTAATAAAGAATCAAAATATTTCGCTCTTGAAGACAAGCATTAGCTTGTTTAGTTCTTTCTGCGAAACGTATACTAATTGATAAGTCTTTTCAGCTTTTATATCAAATGTCAAACAATGTAAGATTTAAAAACAGAGTAAATGTTTTGTAGTCGTATATATTTGTTTGAAATTATGTCAGGTCTATTGAAAATATGAATGTTGAAATTAGATATGATAATACTCCAAATACTGACAACTAGTGAAATCAACGAGTTATAACAGGGATATTTATTGATCATTAATTCACCTTTTTTGGGTTAAAATCGAGTATACTTTCAGGAAGGTAACAAAACGATTCTGTATTTAGCTTCAAAGAAAACCTTTGCAATTCTGGTAGCATTCTGTAATTTTGTTGAGTAACAAATGACAAATGAATATGTATGCGTTCTCTTGATTATGTTATGAAGTTCAAAGGCTTAATGGTGTTTTTTGGCTTGTACAAATAGATTCACAACAAAAATTAATCATGGCAGCTTCCTTCATCCTGTTACATAGTTACCTTGGAAGAATTAAATTGGTTTAAAATAATTAGCTTTTAAAATTGCATAGATCTTGTTGCAACAATTTTTTGTTAATGTCAGTAGTCGTCTTCTGGGAGAAGGTAAGGATACAAACTATTCCGTACATCGTATCAGCCGAACGTGAAAACCACCGAAATTTTAAAGTATATCAATTAATATAAGATTTTGGAAGTCATTACTTATAATAGTTAGTTAGTTAGTAAGTTTATTCCCTCTGAGGAGAGTTTATTTAACTGTTTTTGAGTGCAAAGCTCGCCCGCCACAAAATTCATGGAAATATTTTACACAAATCATTAATGATAATATTGCTTATAGTGTAAGTTATTGCAGAAGTAATCACGTATACATATACATACATATGACTTATAATATAATTACGTCGAAACATCTTTAAATACCACTCAAACATTTTGAAAACATTTTTTATTACACAAGTTTACTTAACAAATTCCTATACAATATTTATACACTTACTTTTCAATATAAATTATAAGACGATTTAGTAATTTAAATTATAATAATTATAAATTATTAATTATTATTATAAGTATAATTTAGTAAATCTTGGCAAACGATTTGCGGTGCTAAATTTTTTGAGCACGTTTGGGAAGCATGTAATTGTCATGCTCTTACAATTTGTCAGTAATGTATCCGTTATAATTTAAAATGAATATCGTAATTATCAAACGCTGAATGTTCACAAAAATCATATTATATAACAGTCAGATTTTGGATTGCAACAAATAATGTGATGATACGTATACATATTTTCATTTATAAGTAGCGTAATCTGCTTTATAATTTTGTTGTGTGGGTCCATCCGTCCGTCCCGTGAGTTTGTCGACATGCTTGGATGGAATCACATTAGGTATACACGTACTTTATGTGTGCAGCATAACAATAAACCATTGGTCAGAAGCATGTGGTGTCAAAGGATGCCACTTTGCTTTGACATGGTTTTAGCATCATTCGGAAACTGATGTTCTTATCTTCTTTTGTTATTTCAACAACTTGAAAGCCTACTTCCACTTTACCACTATGGTTGTTTCGGTTTTTTCGTAGAAATCTGATTTGAGAGCGTTATACATTCGCATTGTTAGTTAAAATCGAAATTTAAGTCTCTCTCTGCAAATTCTTGCGGTGGTTATTATGTTATGATGATAATTCTAGTTTTCTGAGTTCATTATTTATTTAATGCTTCGATTACCAATGAGAACGTCCCAAATATTTAAATGATTCACAATCTAAAAAAAACAAAACAACTTTAAAATGTGAATACGCGAATTTGTAATAATCACTATAATAGTTTTTCGATACTTGTATTTATTATCATTAAATGTAAAAGTAAAAGTTACACTATTAAACAATAGTAAAAAAAGCTTTGTATACTCCAGCTACTTATTGTAAACGAAGCAGTAAATACAAATAGGGAAATTTTATTCTTAAAATAACCAGTTCTGTGATGAGATGCTGACAGTATAACCAAACAACTTGTCGCTCCTAGTAGCTTGCTATGCAGATAGCACAGGCACATTTGATACATCTAAAACAAAACTGGCTTCCTTATCAAAAGAACTCACATCACACTCAACCGAATCTTCAAGATAAACAAGAGAAAAAATCCATGTGACAAAATGCAGATCCAGTGTATCTCACCAACTAATGAGAACATTTGTATGCACTTATTTTAAATAAATTTATGCATTTAATCTCTTGCAATTTTTGTTGAAAAATCTTTTCGAATTATCTGTTCAAGTGACTAGTAGGACTACAATACCAGTAAAAATTATACATATAAATCAGTAAACTGTTCTTTTTCACAGCATGAGACTGGAAGATGTAAAACTTCTGACGGTGCAAAAAATGTTACAAAATCATTTTGCACGTGCACAATTCTGGCCTACGAATCTATTTATATATTGCTCATCATCATTTTAACTTGATCTGAACATAGCCAATCTTTTTTAAGCACTGAAACTGCATACGGTATTATATTGTCAAGACTCTGGCAAACGTTACGTTGAACGGACACATCCACAAATTGAAGATTCACTGAGTAATTCACTGTCATTTTACAAAACGTACAATCATCATCACTTTTTACACATACGAGCTTTCTCTGAACTAGCAATTGTTCCAAGAAGACTATTCGACGAAGTGGAATTGATTTTGAAGTTTGCATTTTTACATGAGTATCTAAGTATTAGTGCAACATGATTAACAAAACGTTGAAATATTTTGACGAGCTACCCTTATCACCTCATAAAAATGTGACTATAGTGCCTTTGGAATATTTCCAGTGCTTTGTAACTGATTTTCCGGATGCTGGAATTGATTGTTATGAAAGTAACGTAGCTATAACTTGTGTAACGTGTAAGACGAAGGGAGCCTATTTGAATGGTGAAAGTATTCATGAAAAAGGTGTGGCTTATTTAGTGTGTAAAATAGTGCTTATAATTAGCATTTTAGTGGGAGTGGTTGGAATTATAGCAAATGTGTTGACGATGGTCGTTTTGTACATCAAGCGAACTAAAAATAAAACTAGAGCGTTTGATCTGCTTTTGCTGTATTTGGCATGTGCAGATTTTTTGTGCTGTTTGATCTCGTTGATATTTTGTGCTGCACAAATTATCTATTTAGGTAATTGACATATATTTAAAGTACGTATTGCAATTTCAACACAATTTAACTATTTTTAAATGAATGCTCGAAATTTTGAATTGAACTGATATATTTTAAATAGACGAGTGGGAGAAAAGCGATAAATTATTATTATACATGGTTTATGTACCCATGTTATTCCTTCAGCTATGTAAGTGGACAAATTAAAATGCGTTTTATTTAAAATATTGTCAATTTTGCCAAGTTAAATACTTGTATGTGTGAATTTTGTTAACAGGCCGATCAACATCATTTCATCTAACACTGATGATTACTATTGAGAGATATCTGGTGATCGTGTACCCTCTTCTTTCGCGCACGTGGTTTAGCTCAACAAAATCAAAACTTCAAGCTCTTTTGATAGTTTCATATGTGGTTTTATTATTTATGCCAAGATATACGAGCATGTACGTCGGGGAAAATATTTTTAATGGTGATGCAGATGGAAAAAACATTCCCAGTTTGAAAGAATTCAGGTATATTTTTGTACCAACGAAATGGCATAAATTTTGGATAAACATTTACGGAGAATCGTTCGATTTCTTACTACAAGTGATTGAGTTGTGGGTACCGAATGTAGCTTTGCTGATATTTAACATTTGGTCGGTTTTAAAGGTAAAGAATACAATGTAAAAAATCTTTTGTTTTGGATACTAACAAATAGTTGTGTTGTTTAATTTAGGTCAGAAATATTAGTCGGCAGCGGTCATACCTTAGCAGTAATCAGAAAAAAGAACTCAAAATAGCCAAAATGTTTGTTCCGGTTGTAGTTATTTTATTAATATGCGGTTTCTGGACTTTTGTTACTTTTACCGCAACCTATGTGACGAGTATATTTTATCGTGAATTGTGGTTAGGACTGGTTCTAATTTACAACATCAATTCAACTGCAAACTTTTTCATTTACTATTACCGTGGAAAGGAATTTCGGACGGAAACGAATTTGTTGTTATTTTCATATTATAAAAAAATTCAGGTACAATAAAGTAGCATTCCCAGTGAAAATCGTAATTCCCAGTGGACCTATTGGATTTACTGTGTACAAAACGTATACCATATATTTTAAACATAACTTAAACATCATCCTTACTTAAATTTGACTTTTATGAGAATCTAAAAAGCCAAATGGATACACAATAAACAACATGCCATTGGAATCTCTGAAGCTCATCAGTCATTTTTTGAAAGCAGAGTTAATTTTTGTAGTACACAAAGATATGGTTTAATAAAAATGCAATGTAAATATGACGTCAATAGAAGCATAAAATAAAAGTTTGTCTTTTGTCACATTACTTTCATAATTGCAATAGCCTAAAGTAAATAGCAAGTAAATCATTAGTTCTATTATATATTTTCATTAAATTTAAAATTAATAAAAAATACAAAGTTAAACATTATAATAAAATATAAATTGCTTTGATATAAATCATATGTTTAATTTTTTCTGCACCGAAATCATGATTGAAATGAAATTTTGTTATCATAATGAGATTACTATGCATACATTATCATTGAATAGGCTCTATGCATGTGCTTTTCACTTCAACTACGTACTGTAAATAAAATGTTTCAGAAAAATATATCTAATGCTTTTACTAACACCAACCGGTTCTGTTTTGGTATCACGACAGAATAATCAAACAGCTTGTCCTTCCCTGTAGCTTGTAAATTTTGCAGACAAAAGTTGACACTCCATAAACAAAATAGGCTGCAGAACGAAAATAACTCAATCAAAT
>JAQFXM010002190.1:0-26194 GCA_034693345.1 Entomobrya multifasciata
AAACAATATTGACCGGCTCAACTTTTTTCGCCAACCATATATTTTTGTTGATTTCTCTTTATGCTTATCCCCTGGTTTAAAGATAGCCAAGATGTCATAATAATTTTGACCTAGTTACACTTAATGAACTGAGACACACTACACAAAAATTCATTTAATCTTATCGTTTAGTTATGTATTAGGTTGCTTCCAAGAAGCTGAAAAGGTAAAACTAGGCACATTACGGTAGTACGCATAAAAGTTGTAAAACGAGATCATGACAAATATTATATAACCAATCCAACGAACAAATATCAGTCACTTATATGTAAGTAGTGCTTTACCATTGTCAATTGTTGAACGAACGTAAAATTTTTAATATTTTATTCCAACTTGCCCCAGAAACACACTCCTGCCATCCATCATGGATTTTTCCGACTTCCTTTGGTGCCCAGAGCTTTTAACCTTCCGCTTTCAATCCAATACCAACAATCTTTTTGCTCATCCCTTGGAAATCCATTGCATGATCTGATCATTTACTATTTTTGGTCTTATAATTATCATACATACAGTTTTATCTTTACAGGTATACAAGGGTGTAGTACCAATTTAGCTATTTTCATTTCGTAGTGTAAAAAAGCACCTATTCAAAAATTTCATTCATGCAATACGTGAAAATCGTACTGCCGAAACTAAATCTCACATTGATTTTGTTCAAGTATTTAAGTGAAAATTCTCATTCATCATTGTGAATTTGGTTAAGTGATTGTACATAATTTACGATTCTCTTTCGTAGATAAGTAGCGTGTGTGACATTAAAGAATGAATAATTCTTTAAGAATAGTTATCCCTCACAGGTTATATTCTTAATCTGAGGAGAACTGAGGTAATATGTTGGTTGTAATCAATAATTAAACCGGACAGTCATTTAACATGTTGTGCATATGGGTGCAAATTTTATATTGTTGTAGACTGGGGTAAGCTGTTGACTATTAATTTTGCTTTCTTTGTGTCTCTTTTATGTTAATTATTTCTTCATTCGTAGCTCAATAGAAGAGTATTCATTTTGCTCAGTTTTCACTAAATCCATATTTTTTCTCTAAAACAGCAATTAGCTGAGTATGTTGATATGCGACTGAGATTTAGTAAAGTAGCCAGTACAGATCTAGTCTATCTGCTATTTCTAGTTTCAGCAAAAGCATACACGCATGATGGCTACAGGACTGACACATGTTTAACTCAAGACAATATACAAATTAAAGCGAAAGCAAAGTATTTTGACAAAAATTTGAAAGTTTTTTAACTCAAAAAAGTGTCACTTAAAAAAATGAAATATATAAACACACTTCAAAAATTTTAAATTCTACAACAAATATAAGATATAAATTAAATTGCAAACACTTTCACCAAAGATGATAAACTCATTCCATCATCCCTTTCTTCAGATCAAATCAAACCAGAGAAAGCAGAGAGAGATACAGTCACATGTCATGTCAGTTAGAATCCATTTATGAATGTATGCTTTTGAATTTTACAAAACTTCCCTGCAATGCCATCGAGGCATATCTTTTATTGCAACATAAAAAGGCAGCCTGAGGCATAAAGTTAGTCCAATCGTTAATTTGCGTGATGAATTCCTATAGCTATGTCGTACAATGGACACATTGGAATTCATTTTCTAACGCTAATCTGGCTATTTATTTTTCTTAAGTATCGTCTTCATTCTATTTTCTCTTCCATTCCACACATTTGTTCCTTGAAGGCAGAATGCTCTCTGCAAGCTCTTATTTTTATGTATATTTCCCAATGTATGTTTCCACGCACATCCAAATAAAACATCAACTTAAAAACCCACACCTACAAGCTGAAATGACATTTCTGTCAAAAAACCGAAATATACGTACACATAAAACATATAAATAAAATGGCTCAATTTTACGCTTATTAAGCTCTGAAAGAAAAGATGATTCACTAAAGAAAAATATGAACACAAATTGTATTTTGAAAATTTAGCAAATGATTTCATTATTACCAAATTACCATTCCAGCAACAGCTAAACATGACATCAGCGTTCAGACATCTACCGGGCAGTGTTTGAGTGAACAAATGAATGAATGGGATAACCAATATTATGGGGGATGGGATTTTATCTACGATATAGTATGGTTTTTGTATATTTGACTTGACCTTGTTCATGAGAATTTTTGTGTGGCTGACATTACAATTTCCACTTGTTGGAGCGTCGAACTGAAGTGTTCCGGAGAAATATGTTATATCTAATTTATGTACATTTTCAAACGGCAGTGCTCGTTGACTAAAAGAACAGTATTTTCAATCGTTGCATGACTGAAAAAAATTAATATGAATCGCAGCATTCATATTTTAATGTTTTGAGATAGGGGTGATTAAATCCCTTCTGTATGCACCTGGAGAGGGGTCTCTCATTTGTGGACTGGTAGCCATTAAAGAGGATTGTGAGGCACTTTTATGGAGATCTAATGTAGTGTCCAACCTCCTTGTTTCAGAGTCCATAGTACCGGGACTGGGGTCCATTGACACATTTCTCAAAGAATCTCCCAAGGTTTGACGAAGAGATCGGATTTCTTGTCCCGTTCTAAAACTGCGAGAAAGAAATGCTTGACGACGACGGATCTCCTCTGCAAGTTGTTCTTTCAAGTTTGTCACTTGCTGCTCAAGTCGATGGATTTGCTGCCTGTAGTTGGATTCACGTGCTTCAAGCAGTCGTTCAGCTTGCAATTTTGCAGCACGTGCTCTCTCCAGTTCGAAATCACGCTCCTGAGAACGATTTTAATTTACAAAGTTTTCTCAACATATCCAATTTAAAGTATCCCCTGAAAACATTCATGATAATGATGAGCATACCTGTTTAACTTGGGTAGTCACTTCTCCAATATGTTTCGTATGCCTCCTCTCCAAGTCCCGGATTTCTGCCTCCATTTTGTTGATCTTTCTGCGGAGGTCTGAATTATCTTCTTCCAAACATGCGATTGTGTTATCACGCATTTGTGGCAGTGGTGATCGACCAGCAACATTCTTCAGTGAAACTGAATCCTTCAATCTTTCAAGTTCACGGTTTTCTCTCTCAAGTTCTCTAACTTTGTCAGCCAGAGAATCGATTCGTCTTTGCATTTCCATTTTTTCTCCCAGAAGCTGTCTCACATCTTCTTTGCCAGACTCAGCCAACTATTTCAAAATACACATTATTGAATGATAATCTAATCTAACTAGTTTCATGCCTTATCATTTATATTCATCACTCACCGTCATTTTGAGTTGCTTATCTATTGCAGCTCGTGTCATGTCCTCAGCCTCTATGCGCAATTTCTGGTTTTTCTCAGACAGATTTTGTACCTGTCTCTTGAAATCTTGCAGTGTCACCGTTGCTGCCTCCCATTTTTCAGCTATATTGTTCTTTTCCTGTTCTAGTGTCTGCTTCTCACGTTGTAAGCTTCTCAGTTTCTCATTCATTTGATTAATCTGTGACAAACCCTCATTAGCATTGCGGGAAACCCCATTGAATTTATCCTTCCAATCTTGCTCTGCCTGAGCAGCTTTTTCTAGTGCAATGTTAAGTTGCTCAACCGTCATTGTTAATGATGCGCAACGTTCCTCCAAATCTCCATTATTTCTCTGCATTCCATTGCATTTGTCTTCCAGGGCAGATATATGACCATCCTTCTGCTGTAAAACTAAAGCCACCCGATTCAAATCCCCTTCCAAAGCACGCATATTAACTTCAGCTTTGGACAGTTTTGAATCACTCAATCCCTTCAGTTCTTCCAGCTTCTGACGACTGCGCTCAAGCTCTTCAGCGAGAGTATCTTTATCCGATTTGGAAGCCCGAATGTTATCTTCTTTGGATCTCACCAGCTCATCTAGCTCTCTTACCTTATCTAACAAACGAGTAATTTCTCCAATCTTGAGAGCTAAATCTTTCTCCAAATTCATGATTGTGATTTCCTTTGCTTTGTTATCAGATCGGTTGGATTGTAAATTCCTATTTATGGTCATTAGTTGATCTTCCAATTGTCCCTTAGCTAATTCAGCAGAAGCCAGTGAGTCTTTGACTGATGACAGTTGCGCTGCTAATGAGTCTCGGTCTTGCTGCATTGAGGCCATTTGAGTTTGCAATGTGGCCATTACCCTTCTGGCAGCATCAGGATTATCCATTGAGCCGACTGTTATTATTCCAAGACGTTTCATACCTGCTGAAATTTGTGTTAATTTCGCTTCAGCTTCTTTCTTTTGTCGTTCCAAATCCATTTTATCATCGCTCAGATTTTTGAGCCGATTCTCAGAATTGTTCAACTTGTTCTGCAAAAGAAAATATTTCAATGAAAACCAATTAAAGTAACGTATGAAAAATTATTACATATCTCCAGAACAAAGGGGGAAACTATTAATGACTTACCGTCAATTGCTCCACTTGCTGTTGAATGGACGCCAAGCATAAGCTGAGGTTATGCTTCTCCTCAATAAGTTTTTTCTCTCTCAGCTTACTTTCTTCGGCAAACGATACAATTTGATTATCCCGTGTTGCAGCTCGCTCTTCAGCCTCAGCAAGCTTGGCATTGAGACGCTCTTCCTCTGATTTGGTGACAGAAAGTTGACTTTCTGTGTCGTCAAGAAGCTTTTTGGTGTTTCTCCATTGTGCCTCGGCATCATCACGTCTTTCAGACTCTGCATCTAATTTCAGCTTCAATTCTGCCACCTCAGACTCCAATTTAGCAATAGCAGACTTGTGGTGAGAAAGCTGATCCATAAGTTCATCAAGCTGTCTGCCGCCTTCCAACTTGTCTCTTTCTGCAGACTCCAGTTTTACAGATAACGTCTGAACTTCACCCTCCAACTCTGATTTTACCCGTTCCATGTTCTTAAGCGCCACAGTCATTTTATGCAAATCTTTCTTCATGTTGTTTAGATCTGTTTCCCTTCTATTCAATTCATCTTTCAAATTTTCCATGATCGAGTTGTTTCTCTCTTTTTCCAACGCCATCTCTCCAAGATTACGGCGGAAGTCTGAGATTTCTTTTTTGTTGATATCTCCAGTATCCTGTGATTCCTTAAGACGCCTATTGACTTCAGCCAAATCACGCTTTAGTTCAGATTCGCGTTCTTCTGCTGCGCGCAACTTGTTTCTGAGGTCTTCAACTGTCATGAAGGCATTCTCACGTTCTCTTTCGATTTCTGATAAGCGCACCTCGACTTGTTTGAGCGTATCTGTGGCATCTTGCTTCGTATTCTCGAGCTCACTTTTGATTTTAATTAGCTCGGAGCGAAGTGATGCAGAAGTGTTCTTCTCGTGGTTGCATTTCTGCTCACACTCTCGTTTGAGACGATCTGCGTAAAAAAGTATTTCACAATTTAATTTCATGTCATGCTGAACAACCAGAGGAAAATGTTAGTCAAATATAATGGACATACCTTTGTCATTCTTTATGTCTTCCAGTTCTCGCTCGACAAGCCGAATCTTATCAGTTAACCCTTGCTGGTCCTGTTGCGCCAGCAAAAGTCCTTGTTGCTTATCATTTTCTGCCCTCAGTAAAGCTTCTTCGTATTGGATCCTGAAGCTATCAATTTGTTGACGAAGTGTGTTGATCTCATTGTTCAATTTGACGCTTTCATTTCGTTTATCATTTTCCAAGTCAGCTTTGAGTGCTCTCATTTTCTCTTCGTAGTCTGTTTTAAGTTTCTCTTCACCCGACTCACTTGAGGCTTTCAGTGTTGTTAGCTCTTTCGTATATTTTTGTTCAAGGGCAGCTTTCTCCTGTTCTGCCATTTCTTTCAGAGCCCTCATTTCATTGTCCGCTCTGTAAAATTAGAGGCATTCGAAAAAATTATATGAATATGGTATATAAATTAAGATTGCCAAAATACATAAAGTCAGGGTCATATAGTAAACCATATACCGAATCAATTTTTCTTTCAAAATTCCTAATTCTCCTGTCAACTTGTTCTTGGTTTCTGACAGCGTTTTCTCGGTGGCTTCAATTTTCCGATCTCTCTCCAATAAGGTGACCTTCAAGGTTTCTTCAAGTTCTTCTAAAGAAAGTTTTTCTTCTTTAAGCTTCTCTAGCGCCTCCGTTATGCTCTTTATAAATGTATCTTTGGATTCAATGTGATGAATTGCTTCCATGTGAAGCTTTTCAGTATTTTTCAAATCAGATTTTGTTCTTTCCAAGGCTTGATAGCTCTCATCCAACTCCCGTCTGCAAAAGAATAGTTCGACTGTTTACTAAAGTACGGTGAAAGCATTTGCATTTATTTTTTACTAAGCGCTCATTGCGCTACTTACCTGGTTTGTCCAAGCTCTTCATTTAATGCTTCAACTCTCTCTGTCAGCATATTCATCTCACGCAAAAATTCTTCCCGTTGTGAGTCTAACTGACTTTCAAGGATGGACCTTCTATTCTCCGCACTGTCCCCTCTTGCGGTTTCCTTATCTAACCTCGTTTCCAAATCGGTTTTGACTCTTTCCAGGTCAAGCATTTCGCGACGAAGACTAGCCAAATCATTCCTGGCATCAACCAAGTCTGACTCCAGTTGACCCTTTGTTTCTTCCAAACCACGAGCTTTCTCCTGCCATTTCTTTTTCTCTTTGTCTGTACTGTCAGATTTATCAGTAGACGATCGCAGCTTTTCAGTTAATATTTCAGCATCCATTTTCCATTTTTTCAATGAGTCCTCACTGCGCTCCAATTGGAACGCTAGGTCTTCATATTTAGATGTCAATTCGGAAATGGATGATCGAAGAGCTTTGTTTTCCGCAACATTTCTCTCTTTCTCTTCCGTTGTTGATGCAAGCTGTTCTCGAATTTTTATGCTCATTTCCTGCTCAATCTTTAACTGACTAGCCACTCGGCTATGCTCTGCCCTTATTCTATCAAGCTCTGCATTTAAGGAGTCCACATCTTCCCGTGTTGTTTCAAGTGACTTTTCACACTAAATAAGCAATATCAGAGATTAGGATTATGTAAAAAAATACCACAAAACAGACGCATGATCACAATCCAAATATCATATTTCGCACAAAAAACTACCTTTTGAAGATTTGTAGATAGGGAGCCCTTGAGTTTAAGAGTTCCTTCAAGTTCAGAAGCCAGTGCACGCCTTTGTTGTTCCAGGATATTTTTCTCATTCTTCAAATTGTCCAGCGTTCGCTGAGCAGTGTCTCTTTCAATGCGTATGTTATCCAGTTCATCTTTCTGTCGCTCACACGTTGCTGTAAGCTGTGCGACTTTCTCCTCTGCTTTACTCATGTCTTGTTCCAATGAGTCAATATGGCCTCTGGCTACAAGTAATTGCTCCTTGGATGACGCTTGACCAACCTAATTTAAACCAAATAAGAATTTAGAAAATATATAATTTTTAAAACTATAATAAAAATACTTTTAAAATACAAACCTGCAGAGAATGAATTTGAAGTTGTCTCTTATTCAAAGCAGCCTGCACTGCAGATACAATGCTTTCCGCAAAAACTGTAGGACTTTCACCACTGTCGTCATACACAAAAATCGCAGGCGATGAAGTAAGATGCAACTCATGTCCTTCCTCTATTCCATGTTGGTCGAAATCGCTGAGCAGTAATTTTCCAATTTCTCGGAGACTGTTCTGCAGTAGTCCCAACTCTTGGGTGGAAATGCGCGTTAAATCTTGTTCCAATGCCTGAGATTTGGTGTCCAAACTGGCTACAGTGGCTTCCAAAGCTGAAATCCTGTCATCCCTATCCTTGATCTGCTTCCTCAAATTTTCTTGCGTGTTTTGGGCCATTGTAATTTCGTGTGTTAGTTGGGCCACAAATGCTGTATGTTCAGCTTCCTGTTTTCACAAAAATACGACTTAATGAAGTGTCATATTTATCCATAAATGCATTCATATAAATATACAAACAATTATTACAAATAATATTTTCAAAGAGAAATTCATATGCGTTCATAGGTAAAGTCATAAATGTGAAGAAAAAACATTTTTCTTCTAAAATGGATAAAATGAGCTTTCACTGCTTTCTTCGGACGATGACGATTTAGTATTATGGTACCAATATTATCTTTGCTCCAAGCAGAAGATTATTTTGATGGACAAGCCTGTAATACAATGTCTTGTCATATCGCGTGAGAGAACTCAATCAAAACAAAACTTGGTAAATTGGATTTCTTTAACAATAGGCTATTTCGCTGGCGAGTAGTTTCTTGTCTACGCGCAGCAGACACATCTACTTGATTTCCTTATAGAAAAACTATCAGTTGCAAGTTACAATAACAAGCTACAAAATTTCTTTCATGCTATTTTATTTGACTACAATCATGTTTGTAAAGCAAACAAGATTTGAAAATCTTTTCCATCAAGAATCAAGAACCTTCAAGTATCAAGGAAAACCCAAACAAGTGAACAAACAAGGCACATACCCATCTAAATACTTTGATGAAATTCTTTCAATGACTTTTGATAATTTGACGCTCGTGTGTACCATCTAATGATTTTATTAATGTGTCTTGATAGACTCTTCATGAATGACAGCGTCATCATTTTAAGGTGTAAATTCCTAAGGCTAGAATAATAAGGCACGTTGGGTGAATTGCAATTCAGCACATCATTTAGTAATGTCTGGATGAAAACTTTGCTATTTTTTATTCTGCAAATTTTCAATGAGATGAGCTGTGATTTTCCCGTTGTATGTATGTACAAAAATGCTTTCTGTGTTTATGGTTTTTTCTTATTTAATCAGATAAAAAATCGATAAAGCTTCTGCATTTTTATCATGTTAACTGATCACGATTTATATTCCAGTATTTACCTTACCTATTTAACGCATTACCTTTACCTTCTTTTTTTACCTATTTAACGCAATTTAACCTTATTTTTTGATGCATAGTAAATTCTTCCAATTCTTTTAGTAATTTATGCAGTAGTCATAAATATGAATACTACATTTCTGTGCAAGATGCATATTAATAGTTTAATAGGAACAAGCAAGTGCCTATGTTATAAAATTTATTGCTTTTAAATCCAATATATTTTGTATGCAAAATATTTTCTCTTTTACCTGCTGAGGAGAAGGAGTGGATACTGATGTTGAAAGCATGCCTGCTGTGATTTGGTTGGAAATCCTGGCCAAGCTGTTCTTCAGTTGTGACATGTCTCTCTCAGACGCTGATTTTAATTCGATGAAATCGCGTTTCGTTGCGGCAACTTTTTTCCACAAAGCCAACAATTTCGAGTGCTCTGAAGCATAATAGTCACTGTATGCTTGTTCTTCTTGTCTCCACAAAGTTTCACGCTCAGCCATCTGTCTTGTCAGTTTTTCCCAGTCATCGGACAACTTTTGGAGATCCGATGAAAGCGCACCGTTCAACTTTCTCGTCTCATCCAACTCATTTCTTAACTCCCGATTGTGTTGCATAAGATTGTCATTCCTGACCCGCTCTTGCTCCAGCTTCCACAGACAATCATCCAAATCAGCAGCACCTGAAGGGCCACTGGCATATGCCCCAGCACCTCCTCGTCCACTTGCGAACTCTGGAAGTGTTTCACGCATAATTGGAGAGCCAAATCTAAGTTCCTCTCTTGCTGCAGAGCTATGTTGCAATTTCGTTTCAAGGTCTCCACATCGCTGCTTGTATTGGAGAAGCTGCATAAGACACAAGATATGTATATGTATATAATGATCAAAATGGCTATTTTATTGATTAATTTTGTGTATCGGAAGATATAATATTTTTTAAAGTTATATACCTTTGATTGAAGTCTAGCTACAAGAAGTGCTTGCTGATGCTGTGCTTGACGGTAGCTTTCAAGTCGCCTTCTATAAGTGCCTGCCTCATCCTCCAATCTCTGTTGAGTTGCAGATAGCCCCGTCATTAGATCGCCTGCTGGCGAGTCCATCGCTAAAGCTGCTGCACGACTAGCCCTCAAAATTGGAGGTGGTATTGTGTGTGCACTGTACAGAGTTGGAGGTGGCAATGCCAGCGACTGAAAAATAACAAAAGGAAAAGTTTTGTCAGAGAGACAAGATGCGGAATGATGATAACATGATTAATACATGAATGATAACATGTTCGTAAAAATACTGAATACTTTCTACATTCACGTGACGTGACATGCAATGCAACGTTTTTGACCGACTGCGTCTCGTCATCACGATGCATTAGATAAATGGCTTATTTGCTTAATAAGAGGAGACCTAAATAACCAAAAAATGACAAACCTTCGGCCGAGGTCGTCTCCCTTCCATCCTCATTAAGTAATTAATCTTAATTTTAAATGAAACTAACAAGGCAGGTTTTCACAACGAACTTAAATATAGAAATATAATTTCAAATTAAACACCACTTCTTCCGAATTTTAAAAAACTCAAAAGAGAAAGTTGAACACAGAGTTGAATTTAGAAATTAGGAAAGATTTAACAGATTAATATCTGTAACCAATCTGCTACACAAACGATACTTAATCTGGTTGGGCTGGAAAAGGCCGACCGTCGATTTCCAACCAGACTTAACAACTGATTGAACCTCTGGTCAGATATGACAGCAAAACTTAAGGAAGCCAAAGGGATAAAGGATGCTTTTTTCATGCTGCTGCGTGTGTGCAGTGATAGTGATTATAAATGATGGTCTCTAGTCTAGTCTTTAGACTGTAGAATGCATAAAAGTGTTTAGCAATGTCCAGCAAAAAGACATTTTTTTTCTTGTCTTGTATCGTGTCGGTAATTCGTGTTGTTAGAAAGTATTGTTTCCGCTTTCTTTGGTAATTTCATTTTGTTTGTGTATATTAATTCTAAATAAACTAATACTTATCACATAAAATAAATCTGTACCTAGTAATCTTCCAAAGGAATGAACCGATTTTCAATCTATATACAAAACTGCTTTTTGTTGAACTGAACCAGTTTTTTTTACCTCGACAAATTGCACTCCAACGAGGTTATACATGTTACTACCCTGAAGACTTTGGAAAAACTGTGTGAAGTAATGCATATGGCAAATTGGTCATGATGATGGGACAGTTTGAGTTACGAACGAATACAAAATACAACATCCAAAAAATATCAAGCATCATGGATGGTTTTTCATTAATGGGTGCATGATCAAAATGATGAGATGATACATACTACAAAATGGCTTTTTTGGAACACTGAAAATCTTTTATGACAGTACTTTCTTGAACGACGACGGAGACGAAGACTATCGTGATCAGCAGACCATGTGCATATTGAAGTGAAGACAAAGTAAGTATGTAAAAAACTGTGTGCTGTGTCATAGCGTGATGATACGCAATTTTAAAACCAGGATGGCACCGACTGTCACCTCGGCACGCCCAGACTCACAACAGACTAAAAGTAAAGAAAAATTGGACGTTGCTAAAATGGTCAATTACAAAAAAGAAAATGAGAAAAATAAAATCCTGGAAACAATAGAGAATAATGAGGTAAAGTGAAGGAAAAAGCGTGTAAACTATAATATTTACAAATAAAATTTAATGGACATACTCTATCTCCTCCGGTAAAAGTATACAATGGATTTTCAGCTTGATGTTGATGTTGATGATGATGGAACCTTGATGTATCGAAACTCAAGTCGTCTTGTTTGTCACTATCATCAATGCTCCTTGTAGAAAATCCTATTGAGCTTTTGGGCCTGGAACGTCCTTGTACTTGTTGTATTTTGTTGGAATAGTTGTGTCCAAGTCGACTCTGCACTAACTCATCTTCATCATCCCTTATCCCACCAGCAAGTGGAAGTAAGATGCCATTCTCAATCTCGGGGACATGAATGGAATCAGTGTGTTGGTCATCTGCCAGTACTATAGGGACCCTTGACCTAGGGCTTATTAGGCTTTGATACGTTGCACCAGCACCTGACATAATTCCGCAGAGAAGTTTTTAACAAAGCAATTAATGCTAATTGGAAAATAGAACATCAAAATGATGATGGTGATGATGACTTAGCAGGAAGTGGCAGTTTTTTTTGCAGAATGCACCAAAAAGAAAATTAAGTGGAGAAATGAAACGAGCTTTGTACAAAAATATTTGGAACATTTTTATATCCCACTTTATTGACAATGAATAGGTGCCAATCGGTAAAGTTCCCTCATTACACGTACTGGTATCACCGAAATAAAAAGGTGTAATTTATTAGTCTACCCGTCTTCTCTCTGACTAACGAACAACGATAATTACTTTTAGTAAGTAATACTTTAGTACAAGTCAAAATGAGTAAAATGTGTTTATAATATGTTTGTCTGAGGGGTCGTTTCACTAATGCTTCACATTATTATATGTGGATAAAATATATATGATAAAATTGTTCATTAATGGGAAGTCGTCAGTCTGATATTTTTTTTAGCTTGTCAGAATAACGGAAAGTATACAAAAATGTGTCATTCTCGACGAAAAAAAAATCGAGATCAGGCCAGGCCTTGGAAAAGTAAAAAAAATCGTCTTTAGTATTTCTAGTTATTACTGGAGATCGTTATCGTAGATGGAAATGGTAGGATAAGTTAAGCAATGGCTGAGTGAACATGTTGAAATGAATGCATTATTATTGCCTGACAAAAGTACTGACACGATAAAAACATGGAATACTGGACATTGCTGAATTATTAGTAAAACTGTGTCTGTGCTGAAATGAAAGGCATGTTATAAGCAAAATAATATATATTCTTTGAAATCTCTCTGCATCTATTCAGTTTTTTTGGTTGTAGACAATATAATATTAATATATGGTGTATAAAAAACATATCATGTTTTAGGTAAGCTTTTTTGTTTGCACATGTCATGCAAAACTAGTGTATTGATGCGGAAGAGTATTTCTTTAAGTTCCAACGAACTTGGAGAAAATATTATGGATTAAACAAACCAAGTAGTCACTAAAATGAGATAATCAATAGGAATTGTGGGAGTGAGTGAGTGACACTGGTCGGTGGTGTTACAAGCTTGTAAGCTTTTTCTTCTGTCTTGATTGAATGCTTTCTTTTCGACTCAACTCAATCTCTCTGACTATTCCCCTTTCACTGGGTTCTTCATTTTAAGCTCCATATAATATCATTCTTATCTCAGCTGAATAAATTAGATTTTTCTCTACTCCACCCTTGTTAGAGGAGCACAAAGATCATTGATTAATTGGAATGCATTCCATTACATTCGTATTTACATAAATCAACAAAAAGTAGCACGTCAAATCATAGACCAACTTTCCATTTAAAAAAGCATTAAAATATTATTATACAAGCATTATTTCTGAAAAACCCATTATTCCTACACGTATTTAATCGTGTTAAAAAGAGATTTTACATTACCTTTGTGTTGCAACTTGCACACAGACTGCTGATGATTTGATTGATGGCACTACGATTTTCGTCCTGCTTTGGCTCGTTAGTCATTTTTATTATCTCGATACTGAACTAACAAAGAAGACATCTTGTTCCAAGCGATTCCATTATTCCCGTCCACAAAGCCACTCTTTTGATTTTAATAGCTGTTTTCCAAAATACTGTATTGGGTAATGAGTAAAATGAGGTAATGTTGGATATTTTAGGGAACTTTCATCAGGATTTTTTTAAACGCGATTTTTGATTTCACATTTTGATGTAACCATCATTCTACTAATGCATTATCGATTCAGCACATTCTTAGATTGATTTGATTTTTGAGTTGTGTGACAAAAGGATTTCTTTAAAATCCTATCACAAAAGCTGAAGTGGAGTTACTCAAGAAGAAAAGTTTGCAATTTTTCTCAATCTTTATATACCCTTTTGTATGCATGTCACTGTGCCCATGAATCGACAGTCCACACTGCAAATGCAATTGTAAGTTTCACTTGTTAAACTCCTGTGACACTTTACTGTAATTTACGAGAAGTGCAGATGCCTAAAAGGGCCCTGTTGCTTTACTTTCTCCATCACACAGAAGTATAACAAACGATTCTTTATTTGTTTGATAATGCTAATAAAATTTCAATCTTGAAACGAGGTAAAATCCCTTCACTGTGTAATGCGATTTTATAAAAACAAAATGAAATATTCAAAACATTACGTTGCAAAAGTACAACTTGAAACTTGGCTGTTGTGTCAGTGTAAACCGTACAATTGTTAATAGAGCCGGGTTTTGTTCTGTTTCATGTATTGACTTTGACATGTACAATGCAGTGTTATCCCGCTGGATAATCACTATAACTAAACAACTTTATGGCATACCTGTGTTAAGAGTTCCATAAAAAACTGAAATCTCGTATTGAGCAACCCTGTCCTGTCATACTTGTAGTTTCAACACCAACTCATTCATTACGTTACGTACCAAGTACCATGAGTCATCTTTGTTTTCACTTATTTTCTCCGGGCAACCCGGTGTGTGCTAATATGGAACAGCTAACGTCCATGTGGCAAGAGATGTAAACTGCAAGTTTTCCCCTTTGTCTACCACACATTTGGCTTTCAGCTTTGCATTCAGGTGCAGGTCGGTGCGTGCCTCTTTTTGATCTTATTATTATTATGCCAATCACATTATTATACCCTATGCCAAATAGATGCTTTCGATAAGAGCATCATTGAAAAAGTTTAATTTTTTGAACACTCCAAGAAAGCTGTATCATCTGAGACCTGGAAAAGATTTTTATCCTTTCAAAACTTAATTGTATAAACAGTCAGATTAACTTGGAGTCCTCTTCATAATTGTAGTGTAGTTGTAAAATCAAAATATTATATAGTCCTGCATTTTATTATGCAGCTTAGTATCTTTCGAAACTCGAAACAATGCAATAGTTTAGTTAAGCATCAACTTATTATATGAAGTATCAACTACTAATTCAGGGTACGAAATGAATTGATCATTAAGAATTTCCAAATAGCAAGAGAGCTAAACCTTTTTCTAAAACCTATCTGTAATCTCAGTAATTATGCCAAAGTATTTTAAGTTAACTAAATTCAAATGGGACTTATGCGTAAATAATAATGCTGAAAATGCTGTAGTTAAAATGAGAAAATTATTATACCAACAATGATCATATTAAAACACCGCAAATGCAGTGTGTATTTTTTCAATTGTTTTCTGTACGTTTTTATTGTCTTCTATAGCTTAAAAACAATCGCTCCAGAACAATACTTGCATGAACACTAATTTCCGATTCAATCTCCACAAAAAATACAATGCACATGATAATCAGTTCAGTTAAACCCCAAAATTCATAAATAAACTTAACAATTATTTGCATTGGTATTGCTCCAATTTGTAATTTACATTTAAAACTTATAACCTAAAATAGTCAGATAAAATAGCTGAATGAAACCACTTTCTTTTTGGTTAAACCAGAAAAATAGAAATTAAAAGCGCACGAGGCCGTTTATTACTAGCATTTTATAAACCTTATTTAGGATTTTAACATCGAGTTAGGGGACGAAGAAGTCGAGCTACCGCTGTAGCTAGATGTTGAACCGCTGGACGACTCATTGCGTATTGGCAGGAATGATCTTGAGATTTCGTCTTGAAGTGTTTTCCAGTCTTGGTTAGTATTAGGTTTGTAAACGGGCATAAAACCTGAAGATTGCTGCTGTAAGGAGCTTGCACCAGCTTCACTCAAGTTGAGTGAAAACTCACTGAAAGAGTTAGGCGTGGAAATTCTGGGTGAATGTGAATACTTGGTGGACATCAAGGGGGATGGTCGATGATTGCTACTGCAATATTTAAAAAGAATCAAGCACAAATTATTACTAATCATGTCACCTTGTCGCTTTGTCAGCTTAAAATTATTCCTTGTGATGCTTAAAAAATAGGCATACCTTTCAAATCCGCACAATCCCTCAATAGTAAGATATTGTGTACTGCTGCTGTTTTCATCTTGACCAAGGCCTCCTCGTCTTGTTTCTGGCGGCTCTGTTCCAAGAATCTTTTGAATTTCACTAGCATTTGTATCGTTAAAAGCAGAATTGTCCATCCTAAAAGCAGAATCATTTGAGTCCTTCTCAACCAAAAAGGCAGACGATGACTGTCGCCCTAGGCCTTCCATTTCACGAGCAATCGTGGACTTCACATCCCTAAAAGAATAATAAAAAAGGGAAGCAAAATTATTAAACTGTAAAATGCATATATTGCATATTTTAAATACATTGCACTAATTAAACATGTTAAGCTTACTTGATAACATTCCGAAAATGTGATAGCTGACAATCCTCGATTCCAGTGGGTGAACCTTGTTTTTCCTTGAGAATTTCCAAAACTTGCTTCATTTCATTGCTCTGCGCAAGCACCTGAACAAGCTGACTTTGTACCGCTTGTTGTTCATGACTATTCAACACCAACAAATCATACTTTTGCTGCAAATCGATATTATGCTTCTTCAAATCTTCCGCAGCTTGATGCAGTTCTTGCATGATTGAGCAATAATCACGATTTTCCGTCCGAGTTTTGTTAATATCCATCAACAACAGGGAAATTTGATTACGAAGTTCATCATTTTCTAATCGCATTGTTTCAAACTGCTTCAACTCCAGATGGGCAGGGGCAGAAACGTCCGACTTTCTACGACTACTTGTATCCAGTGAAGATGCAACTGGCTTTGACGGTATCATGTCAGCTATTCTTCCATCAACCATATCGGTGCCTGTGCTATGCTTTGAGCCCTTCTTTGGTGACCCCAAACAGTTGGTACTGGTTTGTGTTCCTTGAGCAAAGCCACTGGATTTACTTTCCTTTCGCATCTCGTAATTTTCATGTACATTGTAATTTTTGGAAGATGTTGGGGTTATTGTCATTAGTCTATCGTTGTTTTGGTTCTGGTTGTACTGTACTTTGGAGATTTTAATTTCTTTTCTTAGTCGCTCAACTTCTCTTCGTAGTGCCTCGTTTTCCTTCGCCAAAAGCCGCTTTTGTGAAGTGTTGTTCGTACGATCTGCCTCCGAACGGTCATCGTAGTTTGTCTTTTTGAAATGAGTATGAGTTTCCAAATACAAATCTTCCGTGATAGGAATCTTCTGACAAAGTGGAGAGTGATCGTCCTTACAACTTTTGCGGTCGCAGTCCTCCCTTTTCAAACTTACTTTGCGGCCATGAGTTGATAATTCTTTTTTCGGCTTTCTCCCGTCGTCATCTTCATTATTCAAGGATAATCTGCTGCTTGATAGTAAAAGGTCTCCCCAGGAGCCTGAAATGTATACAGAAGGTACAAAATACATTTTAGACAAAGGAATGTTATAACATGACAAATTGGGGTCAACTGTTCCATTTCTTGATATTTATCATTACTTTGTTTGTATTTTTTCAAAGGCCTGAAGAATCAGTTTCAAAGATAGCTGTTGGCTGTTTTAGAGGTTGATGATGGGGACGATGAATTTGACATTCTCATCGTAGTATTCTTCGTCACGATCTTCAAAATAAATGCCAAACTCATCGTCCTTCTCATCATATACCTCAAGGACAGCTAACCGCTCTCTTTGAAACTGATCCTTGATGCCGTCGAAAAAATACACACACAGTAATGATAAATATCTGGACTGGAAACATTAAACATGACATGGATACATCAATGACCCCTTTTCAATTCTTTACTACTTATAAACATTTATGCATTTCATGGAGTGAAGTTGACTGAAATTGCAGTTGCATTAACAATCGATCTGTTGATTAACGTGCTAACCTTTGCGATAAACTTTATCTTGCAGCGGAACTAGCTTTGACGTAGTTTCAGACTTATCACGACGCTTCTTGACCTTCACAGTAACTTCGACCGTCGCATCTTTAGGTTTAGAAATAACCGACTTCTCAGACCGAATAGTTTGTTCATCCTCTTCAGGAATGGCAGGGGTGTTATTATTCTTGTTGTGCATCGTATGACTCCTTCGATTTATTCTTCTTTCAGCCATTGAAAACTAGAAAACTTTAAAAGAACCTGTCAATAAAAAATATCAAGTTGAATTATTTCATCGATTGTATTGATTGCTACCTGGGTAGACAATAAGACAATGCAATTCAATATATAGAATTCCCGGAATACACACAAAAGAAAATAAAACCGCAAGAATTTCTGTTAAATTCACAATTTATATTACTTACCACACCGTCGAAAGTTCATAAAAAATTAATCTCCAGTTATTAACTTTAAATCTCTGATCCTCAATCAAAAGAACGCATCCAAAAGTTGACAGGTGATAGACACTCACTTTTATGCAGTGTGCTATGCTGGTTAATTATGGATAAGCAACTTCAAAAGTGTTCAAGTAGTATTTTCTAATAACTTTTAACACACAAGCTGATACTGTTAACTATCAACAAAAATGAGTTTAAATTACTTAGCCATAATTAGCAGAACCTTGATTTTAGACAAGGAATAAGCGTAAAACGACCTTTTATCGGTTTTACCGACCTGTTGTTTGTTGTGGTGTTTTGAAGTTGTAAAAATTCTGAGATTTGCTGGTTTGTTGTTATTGCTTCCCGCATCCGAAGATACATCTGTATAAGTTTCGCGGCACAACTTCATTACCCAACAGTACATAAATGGCACTTGCTGTATGACTTTCTTGCTCTTTGTTCATCTTCCAAGCAGAGCTCTACTGGCTGGTGGCTGGCAGTGCAGAAGGCAGTAAGGCAGTCCAATTTTGAGAACGTCTCCTCTCATTTTTTCATCGGATTCGAGCAGCTTTTGAATTTAAAATGATAATGAAAAAGGTGATTGGGTAAATTTCATTTATGAGTATGACCTCTTGTTCAGGTGCAGTTGTGAAAGTACATTTTGCTTTTGATTAAACAATTGACATAACATATTTTTTGATCAATGAAAATGAGAAGGTCAAACCAAAAAAAAGAAGCTTATGCATTTAAAAACTGTAAAAAACGGATGAGCTAGGTATGTATTTTTAATTTTAAAATATTTTAGCGTAGTAAAGCGATAATGTAGTTTTTAGTATGAGCATGTCTGCTTTTACCTGTAATTACGGTAAGAAGACAAAAGTGAAAATAATACAGTTTCGGAGAAGATATGGTTAATTAACTATTTTTTGTGTCTCATTTATTCATTCATTTACTGATATCAGTTGTTTGACGTCGGCCCTTCTTGTTTAAAAAAAATGAAAGTGCCGTCCGTGGTTGTAATTTTGGAATTCAAACAATTTCGGGTTCTATGACCTCAGATTGGATTCTACTGCCTGCTTCTGTTTGGGTTGTTGATTGTTGTTGTTTTGCGAGTGAATGACATTTCAATCAAAACCATGATATTTCTTTAAATCTCAAACTCTCAACATTCATTCATTTCTCAGTGATCAGTGATTGATTTTGAATTTTTGATGCGTTTATACTCATCTCATCTTTGTACTCAATCCACCGAGATTCTGGGGTGCCTTTACTTTTTAATTTTTAGTCAGTGTTTGGTTTTGTTCTAAAACCATGTAAAATTAATTAACGAAAGAAGGTTGATTGACAGTTTGAGTGTCAGAATTGGTTAATCATAATTTCGTCAGTGTTTTCCATCTAGTAATTCAATTAATTTGTCCATCTAAGTCATCAAACTGAAGAACCAACCATGTACATAAAAGGGGTAAGTATATTAATATTAAGGGTTGAATTAAGGATTTAATGAAGTGTTAATGGTGGAAAAATTTATATGCTATGTGATAGTGTGGAGCATAGAGAGCTGATTAAGTTTAATTTATTAATTTGATTAGTGTTCGTAAAATAATGCTTACTAATTACTTATGTTTTGAATTTACACTACTTCAAAAGATAAAAATCAGCGGATTCAAGAGTTATAAAGAAGAAACTCATGTGGAGGACCTTTATAATGGATTAAATGTTATTGGTGAGCGATTCTTTTATTTCTTTACTTTGTGAATTTTTGAGGATAATTTGCTATCAAATTTTTGTTTAAAGTTGAGGTATATGGTATAGTATTTTATTAATAAGAACACAACACACTTCATGTCTCTCAAATATGGTTTCAGTCATTCGCATTCTCTCATTTTACTGTGCATTGCACTACTCTATTGTACATCATTTTTCCACAAACAATCCCGTGTTACTAATCATTATACATCTCTTTTAAAAGTTTTCAAAGCTCAATCTTACATTCCTTCGACAAGTTCGATATATTCATGACATGTCACGGTAAATTACCCTACTGAATTCTAAACAAAACAATTTTTTGCAAATTATTATCTTCACAAAAAATTGAATCTATACCATTTTGTTAGAGGTATGTGCATGTAATATTAGAAGTACGAGGAATTATGAAATTATGCAGTACATGTTGAGTCTCATGACAAAATTAGTTTTTGTGAGTAATGGCAAGTTTTCTTCTTTTTTTCTATGTAGTTGGACGAAATGGAAGTGGAAAAAGCAACGTATTCTCAGGTGAGAATTCACATGCGTGTATCTTTAATTTTTACAGAACAATATAATTGAAAATGTTTTACAACTCTATAAAACAGACTTTGATTAACGTATGCATTTTTTCCTTTGTCTTATAGCGGTTGAATTCGCACTCACGACTGATTATAGTAGATCCATGAAGGCTGAAGCAAGGTCATCCCTAATCTACCATGGTCGAAATAACCAAGACCCAGCTTTCGTTGAAATCGCTTTCGATAATACTGACAGGAAGCTCCCGGTAAGTTAACTTTATTATACCTTCAAATTACATGCATTAATTCGGAATTCAAACAAGGATTGTCTTAAATTTTCTGATGGATTCTAATTTTTGAATGCATTTGATTCATTTGAAACGGTTCTAGGTTGACGATGATAATGTTATCTTCCGGCGAATCTTGGCTCAGAAGAAAGACAGGTTTTTCGTCAATGGGAAAGAACTAGCTCATGCTAAGCAGTTTTTGGATGCGGCAGGCTTCACCAACCCGTACTTTATTGTGAAGCAAGGGAAAATTCATGATTTAGCTTTGGCGACAGACGCTGCTCGGTTAAAGGTCATTTCTGATGTTACGGGTGCCAATGCGTTTAATAGCAAAATTGCCGATTGCATGCGTATAATCGAAGGTAGGTTTGCGTATTGCGTACAAATAATTATCCGTGGTTTTTTAGTCTTGAGTCAAAGTCTTGGTTTTTTCTTTTAGTTAAATACATATATTTGAATTTTCCTTCATTTCATGTTTTTCTGCGCAAAATGCTTAAAATTTACTTTCTTCATAATTCAGGGGCTGACAACAAGAAAGCTGATGTTCAAAAAATGCTGCAAGAACTATATGATCGTAAAGAAGCACTGGAAACGGAGGTAGAGGAGCAAAGAAGCTACATGAAATGTGATCAGACCAAGCGTGCAATTGAATACATACTACACACAAGAAAAATCGAAGAAATTCAAACTAACTTGGATAGTGTAAGTATAAAAAATATGTTATACTGATGCCAAATAAATAGCTGTTGATTGTAACTTCTTTCAAATCACCATTAACCATTAACCATTTCATTTTCAGTTAGAAGACTCCAGACAAGACTCAAGTGTTCGTCAGAAGCCGATTCGGGACCGATTGGAAAAAATTAGCAGGGATATTCAAATTTATAACCGAGATGTAGGGGAATCTGAAGCTCGCATGAAACAGTTACATGATTTGAAAAAGGATTATGAATCGACGATAAATAGAATGACGACCACTTTGGTAATATAAAATTATGTATTGGTTCGTGATAACCATTAACTATAAGTCATGAAGACTTAAACTGTTTATAATATTCAATCTTTTTTGTTTTAGTCAAAGTACAACCAGGACTTGGGGGATCTAAATGCGAAAACAGACGATCGCAGTTCAAATGCGTCTCAACTCCAAGAAGAGATTTCAGACTACGAAGAACAATCAGCAAATCTTCAAAACGAACTATTCAAGATGAAAGACCATCTCGATAGTTTGTTTTATCGGTACATTTTGTTTTGTTAAAATTCAATTCTGAAAAATTAGATATGTTTAGTATAGTTGGTAATGATATGAATTGATTTTTTTACAGGAAATGCCAAATAGAGAGTAGGCTTAACCAATGCCAAGAAATGGAGTTGGTCAAAGCCAAACCCGGTGATCGATCTTATCAAACGAAGAAATTGAAGTAAGCTAATCTGATCGTTTGAATATTGTATCTTTCTGTCCTTCGTTTAAATACTAACATCCGTCAAGTATGAGACCTCTGATTTTGATTTTATACTCTTCCTATAATTCTAAATATTCCATTTCTTACAGTGCTTCAGTGAAAGCAAAATTTTACATTTAATATTTTCTTGTTACAGGGAAATCGCTGCCGATCTGAAAAACAGTAATAATTCTTTAAAAGCTTCCCAAAAGGCGTTAAATGAATATAAACAGAGGATTTCAGATGAAGAAAGTGCATTACAGGTGCGTATTTTATACTTGCATTCTTCATACTACAGCGCTTTTTGGTATTCAATATGATGTACATAATATTAAGTACTTTAACTCATGTGATCTCTATACTCTCTATATCCAGCATTTACGGGAAGAGGTGATTTCACTTAACAATGATAGTAACGAAACCAGTCGGAAAATTGAAGTTTACAAATTGGACGAACAAGAATCGAAAACACTTCTCGAGTATGTATTCTAGTAAAACATTTTAAATATTTTATTGTATCGCGTGGGTGTATAGATTTAACTAACGACTTTGTTTATTTGTGTCATTTGTTTAGAGTCAAGTGGCAACAGCTAAGCGAAATCGAGCAAGTGATAGAGCAAAAACGGGAACATGTCATGAGACTGGAAGAGGATTGGAAGAAGCATATTGGCTTTAGTGTCTTGAAAGGGTGGAAAGGTGTGCAGAAAATTCTCGAAGATTTCCAGGCTGCAGGGGTACATCAAGACATACTTGAAGGCTATTACGGACTTGTGTTCGAAATCATAGAATGTGACCCTCATTTGGATGTAGCAGTCGAAGTAGCAGCTGGGAAAAAGTACTAGAAATTCATTTATTTTTAAAGATTCAAAATAATTTAAACCACTTATTTTATTTACGTTTAACTCGGTATTATATTCGTATTTTTTCTAGGTTAGTACACCATGTTGTGGCGTCCAGGAATATTGCAGAACAAATTCTGCATGAATTCAATGCGCGAAAAATGCCAGGCGAGCTCAACTTTATCTATACCAATTCTACAACGAGAACTATGTCGCAGTTAGATGAAATGGAGTTGCAAGTAAGTTTTTAATGAATTGACATGGAATGAAATTGTGTCATAGGTTTGGTTTCGATTTGATAAATGTGTCATATTCGTGATTGTTTGTTAAACAGGGAGCGAAGCCAATAAAATCTTTGTTACGTGTTCCTGAAAAATTTGCATCCGTTGCTGACTCAGTGTTTGGAAAGACTTTGCTGTGTGAAACATTCGAGACAGCTACTCAAATGATGAGACAACACAATGTACAGTGTGTCACCTTAGAGGGAGAAAAAGTTTCTAAAGTTGGCGTTATGACTGGTAATAATCAACACTACAGTTGGAGTATGTTGTTTTATGAATTTCTCTATTATGTTTCTCTTATAATCTTTTCTCCAAACGTTTAGGCGGATATCGACCTCGTCGTCCACAAAATTTTGAATTACAACGTGCGAAAATGGTTGACCAGAAACAACTAAATACACTTTACGATACGAAAAGGAATTTGGACCATGAAGTAGCTGAACTCAAGCGAAAATACCAAGAATCCAAAAAACACCATGAAAAATGCCATCTTCAGAGATCTCACATACAGTTAGTATCTTAATAAATGTTTTATACTAATCTTCTGATTTAGATTAACATTTTGATTTAGTTTGATTGACATTTTGACATTCCATTGAATTCAGGGAAAGCAAGCGCCGTAAATTGACCGACATTCAGAACAATGACAGGAAGATAAGGTCGATGTATGAAGCAATGCAAACTTTAGAGAAACAAGTTGTCGATTTAAATGCAAATATTCGAGTTTTGAAAGAAAGAGAGAGTTTGATGCAGAATGCTGACACTTCGTTGGATAAAGTTGAAACTTTAAAAGAGTTTCGATCTGTGCGCACTGAATATCAACAAGCTGAGAACGAGTACCTGGAAAAACAGAGGAAGAAAAATGCTTTGGATGCAAAGCTGCGACAATTGCGAAATAGGTTAGTATACATCAATAAATCTATTTAACTCGCTTGCCCTTCTTTTTCGGCGACTTGGTTCTTAAAAATTCAAAATCAATTTGAATTATCTCTTTGGCATACACCACGCATATTATACAGTCGGATAGGATAGTAGCAGGTGGTAAAAAAACGGTCATAGAAGCTTTTCTATGGGCGTTTGCTTTTATAGGTTAAATGTTTTAAAGATTTTCTCTACTTTTTTATTCACCTAAATCAATGCATATTTTAGAAGGTGCATTCAGTCAAAATCCATATTTTGTGCAGGTGGAATAAAAAAATGCGTATTTTTTATATACTTTACAGTTTACACATTTTGCTGGAAATGTCTACATCAGATAATGAAACTCATAAACGTAGCGCTATTACCCGATTAAATGGAGCTATCGTCATTCTGTGTAAACAAATCAAAGAAGCCAACGCTAAACTTGATGCGGCAAACCAAGAACTGGTGTCCTTACAACGATTGGTGAGTAAATCCTTTAATAAACCAAAACCAGACCTTGCATGGTACTAATAATTAACAGGTATTAACTAAACATGACTTCATCAAATAAAAAACCTATTTTCAAAACATGCAGGCACGCAGCAAGCAAAAAAAGGTGGAAGCATTATCGGAATCGGAGAAACAAGCAAAACATGAACTAATGGAAATTTGCAACGAGTTAGATGCCTTTTCGGTGAAACATACTTGTTGGCTCAAGAAACTGGAAGAAGAAAAGGCAGTTGGAGCCGTTCTTGGTAGTGTTCCAGCAAACGTGGAGGAATTTGATCAGCTAAGGGATAGAGATTTATACAAGCAGTTGAAAAAGGTTAACATCAAGTTGAAAGATTCCACGAAAAAAGGAGTCAATCAAAAGGCGATTCAGCAATACGAAGAGCTAAAAGATAAATGTGATTCCTTTGAACAACAAATGGAACACTTTGAGGAAAGCGGTAAGGAGTTGGACGCTTTTTTGAGAGATCTGGAAACTAAAAAGGGTGAAGCCATGCTTCGCAATGTTCGTCTTATCCAGGAAGAGTTTAGTCGAATATTCAAACTAATCGTTCCACTTGGAAAGGCTGAGTTGGTATTGTATGGAAAGAGTGTGTCCATTGATCATCAGATGGATATAAATGATGTAAGTGCATAAAATTTGTAACAAACTTATCCAGTTTGAAATTTATACATACGTGCTAATTATATATGTTTTTATTAAATCTTGATTGCAGGCTGAGTTATTGGGATTGGCTGGTAAAGATGTATTCGAAGGAGTAAAAGTGTGCGTTAATTTTCTGGGACAACAACTGCATAATATTCGAGGCCTAGCACAACTGTCTGGGGGACAAAAGTCAATTATCGCACTTTGTTTGATATTGGCAATCCAAACCATCGATCCAGTTCCTTTCTACCTTTTTGACGAAGTCGACCAGGTAAAATTATGCAGTTTTCAGCTTCTGCCTTAATGGTGCGAACATCAAGTAAACTAACCATTATTTCCATACTTAGGCATTAGATACCATCTATAGAGATGCTGTTGCAAGAGTCGTTGCAGAAATGTCGGAACGGTCCCAGTTCATCTGTACTACATTCAGAAGAGAATTTGTTACTGTGGCGGATAAAATCTTTGGAGTTTCCTTTGATAATAGGGTAAAATATAAATGGATTGTTTTGTTCTAAAATATAAATGGATCCATGTATTTTAAAATGTTTCCTTTTTTACATTACAGTGCTCGCGCATACAACCTATATCGGATGAAGAGGCTATGAGTTTTGTGGAAACTGAATACAATTCTTTGTCAATGGAATCCTCTTCGCTTTCGCCAAGCGGCAGCTTTTGTCACAGCAATTCAGCAGCTTAATTTTGTTTGACATATTATTTAACTTTAATCTATTTACAGAAAAAATACTTTTATTTTATGATTTTTATGTTAGTTACTGGCATATAAAAAACAAGTTAACTTACAATACCGATCTAATTAATTAGTTACATTTTATTTACGCTTAGTGCGTATCTAGTTTTATCGCTTGCGTGGCTCACCTGGCCTGGCTCACCTGGCGTGGCCTGGCTCACCTGGCCTCTGACGTCATCATATGCTTTTGCTTATACGCAGTATAAATACTCGCGAAG
>JAQFXM010002191.1:0-26192 GCA_034693345.1 Entomobrya multifasciata
TATACGAATGACGTCATCATTTTTACATTTTTCCATGTTCCTTTTACCATGGCTTTTCTTTTTACCATGTTTTAAACAGCTCAAAAGTCTTTATACATGGAACAATGAATGCCCTGGTCGTACACAAAGCACGAGAGATATCCTTTCTTCATCCTTGCTTTTTGGACGCCAGGCAATACGTGGCCGTGGCCACACGGTACAACAAAGGAACAATCTGCGCCTGCAAAGTAAAGAGTCAAGTCAGTCAGAGTCAGAGGAGGATACAAACAAGCAAGGTATGTACATGGGATATTCATAGAAATCTTTTTTTTTGCACTAAACTTTGTTTACTAGTTCGCTCTTCAACTACGGCCCTTTTTCCGACTTTTTGTTTTGTTTTGCATGTCGTTATGTATGAGAGTTTGTTCGCTACGCTTTATCATGAGAGCTTACGAGCAATTACGATCACGGAGAAGGAGTAATAATATGACCAAGGGGTTTAGTTAGTTTAAGCACACAGCCAAGGCAAGGTTCAACGTTATATGGGCATATCCTCTCTTTATAATAGGTTGTTTTGTGCTAGATATAGTTTTTTTAGTCAAACGCTGAATTTCATTTTTACTTTGTTTCCTCTCTGTCGTTACCAGCCTGCCTGCTGAACAGAACCACTTTACTGATATGCAGTGTACCCGCAGCTTATGTAGTATTTATGCTTTCCTCCTATTCATCTGTCTGTCTGATGGCAAAAAAATAGCTTAGGGATATAACTACTGATAATATATCTGTCTTAAAACAAACAAGTAAATTTAATAGTCCGTTTTTAGCACAAACCAGATATGTATAAATTACACATGCAAAAATTATTTTATGCAAGCTCATATAACTATTTACAAAATTAGATGAATAAGCTAATCATCATGATTTATAGATAGATAGGCATTTTGCATCTTTGATAGGAAGATTTAACAAAAAAGAGAGATAAATACGTTTTTATTGTTGTAGTAATTATAACATCCGTGGGTGATCGAATTCGACTGTGAAGATATTTATATTGCTTTAGGTAAAAAAATATAGATGCATAACTGCAGTGCACCTTTTATCCCTCCCTACCTATTGGATTATATTATTAGTTTTGCCTATTATATTATTTCTGCTTTATTGAATTGAATATGACTTGGTGTGGTGGTGGTGAGTTGTGACCAGAGAGTGGAGTTACCAATTACACAGCAACTCTCTGAACTGAAAATGTAACGTCCTGCTCTTCCTGTGTGTGTATGAATGTAGGTTGCTCTCGAGAAAGATGATAAAATGCATTGAATGGTTTACGTTTACGCTAAAAGTGTACACACATTGTATTGTATGTATGTTTTTAAAAATGTTAGTCTTCTTCAACTTCTTCTGCATGTTCGTTTGACATGGCATATGAGAGAGTACATTGCTAAGTCTATTATTGTTATTTCTGAGTAGATCGCAATGGCATGGCATGGCAATGGCACCACCACCACTGCCATTGAATTGGGAATTGAGATACCTTTCGCTTATGGTTAGATCTTTTGGAAACGGTTACGCACTTGCATTTCAGTTACTGGTATTAATTCTCTGTTCGCTGATGCTGCGAAACAAGAATGTACTTATGGCAAAACTGAGGAGCTGATCATGATCAGGAATGTTTTAGCTGCAAACACTGAATTGTATTTCATTCATCTATGTAACCAAAATTTACTTACATGTTATTTTATGTAGAAGCATAAGAAATGAGGATGAGAGAATGATAGGTGCAATTTATTTTGGCTGATAGGAATAATAGGTGAAAAAATTCCATGCAAGAAAAGAAAGGGGATCATCCATCCAGTGTGCCATTTTTCTTGAGTATTGTCATTGTCACTTTTTCATATAAATAGTGGGCTATCTATCTTTCACTTTCTGCCGAAAATGTTTTGCATAAAATGTAAAATATATGTATGCAATGATGACATGCATGATGATGATGCTATGACGTAATATCCAAATCTAATTTAAATACTGACAGTTCGCTTTCATTTCCTTAATCCAGGTTCAAGCCAACTCTAACAAAGAATCCGGACGATTTAATTGAGCCCAGAAAAGGGCGTCTTGCCGATGCCGGGAAGTGTAAAAGAATGTTTTCAACCAAGGTGGCTCACAGCTCATAAGTATTGAAGTTAATTGTTTCACATCCGTGCAAAGGAAGAAAACAGGTACCAATCTACGATCTCTCAACGACGGAAATCTCTATTAAGGATGTATTTACCTATGCCTCGTTATAATCCAGGTCCCGAGATGACTATCATTGTTTTCCTTTTGGACACGTCCGCGTCCATGAATCAACGGGTATTCTTAGGTGGACGACCGACGCTACTTGATGTCGCTAAGAGTGCAGTAGAAACGTTTGTAAAGGTAAGCTGTTTACTTTTGTCTGAAATTTTTGCCTGATCATAGAAGTTCCTCACGTTGGATTTTTGCATGCATGCAAACATCTCTTTTACCACGTACAATTCTTTGATATGCAATAATATATGCCCACCACAACAACCACTGTCGTCGGCTTGTTCACAAATTTTCATATGAGATAACGTTAATTAATTTCCCCTTTTGGCACCAGAAAAATACATTTAATATTTGCATATTCATATTTAAATGCAGGAAAAACGTTATTTCAAGAAAAATGTGCATTTTGGTGTACAGTTATATTAGCTGTCTTTAAGTGCAGGGGGAACTGTCAAATATGCTAAATCCCCTCGGACTAAATTATACGTTTCATACTAAAGGATTTTTCTGCTTTAATTTGTAGGTACGTCAAAGATCACTTGACAGTAGACAGGACAGGTATATGTTACTTACATTTGAAGATCCCCCTTTAAATATTAAGGTATGCATTTCGTTAACTTTTAAATTGAATATTTTGTGACATGTGAGCTGAAGCAATGAGTGGATATAATATGCTAGTATTAAATGTTTTAATCCGACTTTAGGCTGGATGGAAAGAAAATTTGGCGACTTTTATGTCAGAATTAAAAAATCTCCAAGCAAATGGTTTGACAACTCTTGGTCAAGCTTTGAAAAATACGTTAGACGTACTAAATGTCAATCGAATGCAGCATGGAATTGATACCTATGGTCAAGGAAGAAGTCCATTTTATCTGGAACCTTCGATAATTGTTGCAATCACAGATGGAGGTCAATTATCATCGAATTCAGGGGTTCAGGATGAGGTACGTCTCAGCTATGTTAAATACAAATAACTATGTATGTACCATATGCATTTGTATGTGGATCACTAGATCATTAAAAAAACTTTACACACCTACAGTTAAAAATGCAAGGAAGCAGTCCTGGACATGAATTGACTCGAGAACCTTTCAGATGGGACCAACGATTGTTCGGTTTGGTACTCAGGATGAATGGACAACCTACGGGGGAACGTGAAACAGGATTGGTTCCATCAGACAGTTCCCCAATTGATGTAATGTGTGAGGTGACGGGAGGGAGGTCATACTGCATAACATCTCATCGTATGTTACACCAGTGCATAGACTCTCTAGTCCAGAAGGTTCAAGCAGGAGTTGTAATCCACTTTGAAAAATATGGTCCCGACCCACCACCGTTGGCAATAGTTGATGGTACGTTCTTACTTTTGTGTTATTTAGTTTTGTCGGTGCTTCGAAAACTTTTCAATGAAAATTATGCATGGGCCTTATTTTTTCACAAGCAATAATCTAACCGCAAGTTATGTATATTCTTTCAACCATGTATGTGCACATTTTAGGTGTGAAACTAGAGGATGATATGGAGATTGTTGAGGAGAAAAATGGGTTTTCAAAACCTTCATGGCATAGTTCTAGAAAAATGATCTATGTTCCTAGATCGAATCAGAAGGGCTTTGCTGGAGGGTTTTGGCCTATACCTGAATCATTTTGGCCAGAGCCAGCCCTACCTGGACTACCTGCTCGCAATGCGCATCCCAATGTCAGATTTACTTGTCACCCGGCTGACCCACTTGTGATAGAAAACTTTCCATTCGACAAGTATGAACTGGAACCTAGTCCCCTAACTCAGTATATTTTGGCAAGAAAGCAGCCCACTGTGTGTTGGCAGGTAATTGCTAAACTACATTTTGTCCACTTAATGACTAACGACTTCAATGCTTTCAATACTATTTACCATATCTTTACTAATTGCAGGTTTTCGTCAGTGGCAGTACAAAAAATATTTCAATAGGTCATCCATTTGGCTACCTGAAAGCTTCTACAAATTTAACATGCGTAAATTTATTTGTAATGCCGTATAACTATCCGTTGTTATTACCACTGCTTGATGACTTGTTTCGTCTTCATCGTCTGAAACCCACCAATGACTGGAAATCTCAATTTGGAATGTATTTATCTAGCATGCCTCCTTATTACGCAGGGCCCTTGAAGCGAGCTTTACTTAGAATGGGAGCAGGTAATATTGCTCAAATTGTCCAGGAAGAGAATTACCTTTCATATTCTGTATTGAATTATTTAAAAAAGTTAAAAAACCAGGCTAAGGGAGAGTATGATAGAACATGTAACGACGTAGCTTTACGAGTTAAGTCTCTCGAACCAAAACGTACTTTTACATCATTCAAAAATCCATTCGACGTATCCCGTCACCATCTACTAGATCACTTAGCAAAGTTAAGATCACACTTCATGAAGACAACACCAACATCCATTCTTCAACAAGGTAAGTGAAACAAGGCTTTTACAGATTTTGCTTGATTTCATTTGATGTACAGCCACCATTTGGATCTTTATCTGTCATTGGGCACGTCATACCAAGCATGAGATATGTAACATTTTCATTCATTACATGGCATGCCATTTATTTTATAAATCTACAGAAGCATTGCATAATATGCCCGTTGGACAGATGGGTAATTACCAAGAATATTTGAAGCGAATGCCAACACCACTAAGGGAAATAGAATCAGCACCAGTTCGACAGCACATGTTTGGAAACCCATTCAAATTAGACAAGAGAATGATGATTGATGAGGCCGACATTGATTTGATAGGCGGCGGTCAAGGGAAAGTTCGAAAAGATGCAGCAGCATCACCTGCCGGCAATGCCGGAGGTGCGTCACCTACCCAAGTGCCTGTCTCCAGTATTAACAACATAAATAGGGGATTGAAACGCAAAGCAGGGCCTATTCCCAAAGACTTTGTATTTACTCCGTATAAATTCAGGCGCCGGAATACATACGATGATGATAGTTGTAGTTCCGATGGGTACTTTAGTTCAACACCATCAAGTCCTAATCCATATAGTACTCCTACTAGTCCAATCTGCGAATCCCCAATGTATAGTTATCCGGATCCTGTGATATCAATACAATCCAACGGAAGAATAATCTCGGATGAAGCTCCACCTTCTGCTCTAACTAATTCTATACCAGAATCATTCAGCAGTTTGGAAAGGCTTATTGAAACATCTACTCAAGGCATGTCTTTCACGAAATCTACCTCAAATGGTGTTGGTTCCAACTACATGATTTCCAGTAAGCCGTACGAGGAACTAACTTTGCGGGCGGAGACCTCAAATGAAAATATCGCACCAGCAGACGACAAAACAATTGTGATTAATTTTGCGGCTAACTACAGTCAGAATCGTTCGACTGAGCCTGTCATTGAAAATGGATTTTCAGCACCAGTGATGAGCCTTCCTAATCCCAGTAATGATGACATTGTTCCCCATATAGTAGTAACGAATCATAAAGGAACCAAATCGAAGAAGATTACAGACAGCATAATAAAAACTGAGCCAGTACCTCCCCCAGTTAAACCGGATCCACCTCCTGCAGACGATGAAAATACCCAACAGAAGAATTTAACCCTTCGTGATGAATTGTACCTTGAAATACGCCGACCTATTTTAAGTAAGTATTCTTTACTCTTAAAATGTTTCAATTTATACCCAAGCAGGTTCGGATGAAATGTTTACTCAAGAATATTAATGGCATCTTTTCTTTTTAATTACAGGGCTGGAGTTCCTTCTAAGTCGATTAACTATGATGGCAGGTTCTTATGAAACAAGATTTAAGTTTGTTAAATCTCTTGCACGAGAAGCACTACGCTTTAAACGTCGGCGTCTTAGCCAAATTTTGGATGAGCAAGCTCAAGTTTTGGGGGCACTGATTAAACAGTCCTCAGATTAATTTTCAAGTTTTTTAGTATTATTTTTTCAGGAGCAACGTTCAAGTATATTTTTCGGACCCTTTTCAGTTTTGACTTATACAAGATTGTTACCAGAATATTGAATTGAATTATATTCAAAGTTTATACTTTAAATTTACAAATTATACTGACTAGCGGTCGTATTTCCCGTGTTTCATGTCACGGTTTTCTTGATGTATTTATTGTTTTTTTCTTACAGTGGATTTTGCTTGGCGGTGCTATATTCACATCGCAAATCAATGAAAGCTTTCTCCAAAAAAAATAATTGCAGTAAGCTGCAAATCAAAAAATTTATCTTGACTTTAATTTGTATTTTTAAACATAAAATTCTTCTTAAAAGACAGGCAGATGAAATAACCTATCTTGGAAAGTACAAAAAGAGCCCTTACGAATAATTTGTGAGTTTTTTTCCAGCAATGAAAATTTGAGTTTCATTTATATATGCTATACATACAGATTAGAAAAGTGAAATGTCAAAAAAATGATGATATTATGATAATTATTCGCGACTTATCATTTTGCATCCGTTTGCGTTCATGCATTAATTGGCTTATAGGCTGAGCGCCAGCAAAAGGTCAACTTCCATCTAATGCAATGCTGTAGGGATATGCAATAATATGAAAATCATATACCAAATAGCAACTGTTAACACTTACATTCACTTTATTGTCCACCCCCCATCCAAGTCATAAATCATATAAATGCAATAAATGTTGAAAATGCACAAACCATAAACCTGGCTTCATTCCTGTAGTATCGTTCCGATTAAATTATCATGTACATAATTAATATAGTAATCTTATATGTGGTCGTTAGAGTACATACTTTAATATCCATATAACGGCATAAATAGGAAAGAACAAGCAGGTACACAGATAATTTCTTTCCTTGATTAGTATATTAATTCAGCTACAGGTTCATACTACAAAAAGTGAGTTAGTTTCACTTTTCTATCTCTGATCATATTACTTGTTGCTTGAAATACACAGTTGTTATATATTAGACATCTCTGTTAACTACACGTAGTTTTGTCGGCGTAATTGGCCACTGCGTTTACAATTTATGTACTATAGTAAAAGTTCACTGGTTAATTCATTATGTCAGTGTTTCACCTAATTCATCACATTTAAAATGTACAAATACTTCTAAAGTATACGTCTTATACAATATATGCTTAAAATATAAAATAATATCCAGGTTTCTACGTTCATTATTCATGAAATGCTACCATAATTATTTACAATCTCGTGTTTGTAGTTTTGTTTATTTCTTCATTTAGTTTATTTATTGGTATTGGTATAACATAACGCGTTGTACCAATTTGGCCTCTGAATAACTTTCGGCTTTCGCTGCTGTGTGCAAGCATGGAATGCAAAAATGTGAGTTTTTTTACATGGACAGTTTATTAATACTGCTGTTTGTCTTTCAGCTGGCCCAACTGCTGGCGGAACTCTTCGATCGCCTCACGAACTTTCTCCAAACTAGGAAGAGAGAGGAATAAAGAGAGAAAATGAATCAACCATACCAGCAACCGCAGCAAATTTAAGGCTGGCTGGCCAAATCAAGGAAATGTTAGCATGACATACATATTTTTTTGTTATATAGCCAGCTCGCAAATTCAATTACAAATTATGATGTTTTTATAACATTTAAAGATAATTTTATTTGTGCCGAATACGCATGAATAGTTTGAAAAAAGGATTTTTGTACCTGTATGCGGCAGCCAACTTCTGGATGATTTCATTTTTCACCTGAGCAAGTTCCTCTGGAGAAAGTTCTGCGTCCTTGTGAGCTCCAGTGTATTTTAAAGCATCCCAAATTATCTTATCGCCTGCTTCCTCCATTTTCCTTTCAATTTTTTCCAGCTTGTCTAATTTATTCTGTGAAACTGTGGCCCTTTTTAAAGCAAAATATCTTTTATGAATTTAAGCCAGAATGCATGCATTTGCTTTCTCAAAACTTAATAATAACTTTTCTCTTTAAGTCCTTTCGTCACTTACGGACTTTCTCTCTTCCTTTTATTTGACATTGCCAAGTTTTTGTAAAATTCGTTTAGAATCCATTTTCTGTCCGCTTTCTCGTCCGTGTCATTTTCCCAAGTATTTTTCGTCTCATCTTTCTTCACCTTTTCATTTTTTCCTTGAGTTCCTTTCTCCGAACCGTGTGCATGTGTCGCCTCACTTGCTGAGGGAGCAGTATTTTTGTCGGCGGCTGGGTCGCTTTGGTAGATATTCTGTACATTACGCATCACCGCTACTTGCTCGTTATTATTAGGAGGTGATTCGACTTTAGAATTAGTAGGCTTGGGGTTATCCTGCCTCTTATCAATGCCAAAGTGCTCAGACCAATCGATTGACTTCTTTGGTTTCTTTTGAGAGCTTGAAGGAGGAGGGATTTGATTTGTAGCTATTGCAGTTGTGGGTATTGATGTAGACTGATGTGATGAATGGCTTACGGCTTGCTGGTTAGTATTTTTAGCACCTGCAAATATTTTATCTAGATCGGCTTCCACTGCTGGATCGGTTTCCTTCTTTATGCGAGTTGATGAAGCAATTTTCTAAGAACCAAATGAAGGATGTCAATGCAATAATATGAATGAGATGAAGTTCAGTATTATGCAATATTCTTAGAAATAAGTATGATAATGATGAAAAAATGATGCAATCAAGTGTACAAGCTAAAATTGACTGTTGAAATTGTGATTCACTTTGCCCTGCGAAAAACATCTTTTGTAAAAAAGCATACATGACGCATATTTCGGTTTTGCATTAATTTCATACCTTCAATGCTGGACTTCCAACTCTTTTTGATCTTTTCTGATTCAAGAACACAGGGTAGCTATCACCCCCCAAAGAGTTTTCAAAGCTCATTGGCTGCTCCAATACCAAAGGTCCTCTGTTACTCATCCGTTTACCAGTCTCCCTTTTCCCCATGCTAGTTCCTGCTACTTCCATTTCTGGTGTAAAGTATTGAGCCGGTGGCGTGTAGAAGTTTTGATGTGATTTTCTCTGGGATCCTGGCTTTCCACCTTGTAGTCTGTACTCTTCCAGCATTACCAACAATGCTTGAAGTTCGTCATCAGAAAGTTGACTTCCTATACCCCCTGCCTCAGATACATGTGGAACTACTGGACCTTCTCCAAATCCTGACAAGTCAACCTCCATATCGCCACCCTCATCATTTGCACCTAATCCAGGATACTGCAAGTCGCGATAGGATTGCATTTGGGATGGTAAACTACGGCCATCTAGATCTACAAATGGCGATGGACGTTTCACTTGTGGAATCTGAAGCTCTCTAAAGTGGGAGGCTGCTGGGTTGTTGCGAATAGAATTTGACCTGAAATTCAAATTCGGGAGTTTTCCAATTCCCAATGACAAAATGTTTTATTTGTTTTCTTTATAATACCAGACCGATTCGCTTATGATATTGCTCAATAATGTACATATTTCCCGAATGCAGTGTACAGTTATTCTTTCTTGAAATTTATTGCTTAAAATCGACTTGTAAATGGAAGCCTTAATGACTTGTATATAACGCATCCAAACAAAGCCAGTACATTTTGCCCCATAATATGATATTTAATTCTAAAGGAACAAATTATTATTTACCTGTATCTTTTGTCAACCGGATAATTGTCTTCATCATCAACTCCATTGTATAAATATGACAGGGGTACCCTACCCGTTGCGTAACGCTTGAATCTTTCACGGTATTCCAAATCGTTATGGCTGTCACGAATTCCTTGTTCCACCTTTAAGCACAAAAGAGAAGTGATGTATAAAATTTTCCTTTTAACTTTTCGACAAATGATGTCCTTTTCCTTTTAAACCACAAAAATAAATGATTCTTGTCTAACTTTTTGTGCTTCCGCAAATTTGCTGACGGAAACGGCACAAAAGATGCCAATCAGAAATAATTGAGCCCCGTTCATGACTTCAAACTTTTTGGTTCTTTTTCCTCTTTCAAGTCAGTAATGATTCACAATTTTGTAAATCTCTGCTACAGTATTTTTAGCAGTTTCACTTTTCTCTTATATCACAATATATGTACATATATAACTGCTCTAAAGAAAGTGTGAATCGTGAGCTTTAAAGCATGTTTAAATTGAGTAGATTTTGTGCTTTGATAAAATAGAGAAAGTTTTTTTTGCAAACTTTCCACCCACACCAATAGATAAATTACGTTGGAAGGACATATAGCCCTAACTCCAGCAGCGAACAATTTTCCCGGATGTTTTCCATCTGAAAGTCAGAAAGTGACTCTGTGCTGCTTCCACAAGTTTCATAACATTTATCCCTTTCTCGTCTATTACATTATCCACAACAACTTTCACTACGAGAAAACGCTTTGTACAGCCAAAGTAATGCGAAGAATGAGAATGAAGTCGTTGAGAGTTCGTAAATGTATTCCTCTCATATATGAAATGAACTCGGCTATGTAATCTAGTTTATACAACACACAGACTAGCATAAATATGAGGTAACATGAAGGAAGGGAAAGTATGGGATGCCTTACTAATATGAGTACTCTGTTAGAGCTAGAATCATGGAACTCTTTTTAGAAATGAGCCAAACGACTTATTCAAGAATGATTAATCGATAATTTGGCGTCTCTACACTCTACAACATTAAATTTAGCTTTGCTTACTTTCTGTACGGGGAAAGTGATATGGTAGTGAAACAGGTACATATTAACGTACAGATTATAGCATTTTTATTTGAGAAAGAGCTCACAATGCTTGTTCACCTCCAGAAAACGGAGGAATTATTACAATGCCATGTCTTTTACATACATCATCTTTGTCAACTAGGGCATTTTTTATTATGTACACTTATTCTATCAGTTAGCAAACTACACCGTACAATCGATGTTTTCCTTCTTTCTTGAAACATTTTAAAATGTTTCGCAGATTAACGAGTTTTTGGATGATCATATATCAAATCATGGTTCTATTTCTGGTTGGATGTTACACAAGATAAGACGCAAAAAAGTGTCGTAAAATGATAACTACGTACCTCTAAAAATTATGTAATGCATATTTTATGTACTACTGTATGACGCACAAAAGTATTCTTCAGAGTATATTATCTGAAGTATTATCATGGAATATTAGTAGGCTGATTGACTTGACATTTTCATTTGAGTTCCTTTATGCTATTGATTATATCAACATGAGTATTTTTAGTTTTATTTCTTTGTGCAACGTAGTATTTGTATTTTGTACATTTTTATTCCTATTTAGTCACCAGAAAATATCAAATAACAGGAAGAGCTCATAATAAGAATGTGTACATATTTTTTATTGTTAAGTTTTTCAGCAAAAATATCCGCTTTGCACAACAGGCAGCATAAGAAAAGAACCTTAGGATTTCTACACATGAACTTTCCTAGCATAATACTTTTGTGTTCTCAGTTCTCATAGTTGTTTGTACTTTGTACATCATCGTAGATCCCAATTTCTGTTTGAGTCAGAAAGACAAGAAATGCTTCCTGGCATCAAAAAATCCAGGAATCTTCATTACTTCATGTTTAGTTTTTTTATGTATGCTTTCCAAGCATTGTTGTTGGGGAAAATAAGGATCGATGTAGTGCTGAAACTCGCTTTCTTCGAAGTTAAAAATGTAGTCACGACCGATTCAGATGGAATTCCTTCATGATCGAGTTGGTGTAATAAACCATGATAATTTCATGGCAGAGACGTCATGAAAATACTCAGCAGAATAGAGGAGATGGTACCTTGTTTCCCTGTAGTTTGGTTAGCGTTTATGTATATTATTACGCTGCTTGAATCATTTTTACAAGCTGGAAAGGTGCCGTTGGCGTTTGCAGGGTCATAAAGTCATAATATGTATATCATAAAAGTATATGCAAACGCTGCGCTTAAAGTCCAATCTCAATTTGATTATATCCAGAGATTAAAACGCTACGATTCAATTTGAATCTTCAATGATGCTATCATCACAACTTGCAATCCTTCCGTATCTGTTTCGTTTTCAGTTTACTCATACCATATAAATTTCTTATGAATGGCATATTAGCAAGGCGCAAATTTCGTTCTCCTGTGGTGAAAGTTGTTCAAGTACGAAAAATATTTGCTTACCGTATGTAAAAAATAATGCATTTCTACACTTTCATTTTTTCAATTAATGATGTTACACAAGAAACGTTTTAACGATACATACTTTGTTTTATGAATTACCCTGTCACCTCCACTAAACATTTCTTACATCTATAAAACTAAGTTGACGATGAGATGATGCAGAAAAGACCTTTTACCAAATCTAAAGTAAAAGAGTGGTGACATCGAGTCAACGACCAAACCAAACCTGAACCTGAAAGGCAATGGAAGCTGACGTAGATCATTAAATTTGCCCTAAGGTCTAATGTAATTTTCTTGTACAGATACACTTTCCAAAACAGTCATGTTAATCTCCATATGTTATTAAAAAGCTTATCTTTAGCATTCTTCTTGGATCTTGAATTAGGTTTGTTCAAAATTCCTTTGATAAATTTGTTGGAGCAAATTTCGCATACTAAATATTAGGTCAAGTCTTGTTTCATTTGTTCGACAAAAATGATTAAATACCAATTTCTAGACGCTTTGAATTACGATGAATGAGTTTCATTTTTAAATTTATCAGCGATAGAATGATTTAAAGTGACGATATCTTACGTACAAATTGTGTACATTTTTATTCCAATCTCAAAAGGTTTTTCTTATGCATATTTCACAATCTAACATTACAGTTTGGCACGATTTATTCGAAACAGTGTCTATGTTTAAAATTTTATTGCTTACTATTGGTCATCGAACAGCTAGAAATTAACTTAATTATTAAGTATATAGTATGGAATTGAACTGCATTGGGTCAGGCAGGAAAGGCTCGAGGTGCAAACATATAATACAAAGGAGAAAGCACCGTCACCACAATCTTTAAACATTAGGCCAATCCAAATAGCTGCTAAAAATGAATGATTCTCCAATTGTTTAATCCTGCAAACAAATCGATGCATTTCAAATTAAACATAATTCAGTATGATTTTTTTAATCCACGAAAGTAAAATATTTGCCCACCGCTCCAAGATGATGATGATGTGGATAAGTATGATAATCATGATAAGCTGTTGGAGTATGCGGCTTTTGATGGCCATCCTGACATCTTGCACAGTGTCTAGTTAATGCTGGCCTTCTCCTAGGCCCTCGACACCTAAATGCGAATTTTGCCTCCTCTGCCATTTCTGAACACAAGGCTACTTCGTCTGATGTTGCGTTACTTTTTGCATTCCAACAAAATTCTAAAATGGACACTATGATTGCTCCAAATAGCCCAACAAGGAGAACCACAAAAACGCCACCTGAATCGAGATCAGTCTCCAGTTCAATTCCTTCGTTCAAGTGCAAGATATCTCTCTATTTAATTTGTTAAATATGTTAAGAATAAATTTACCAATGCTGTCGACACCAAGAGCACTGGCTTTGCTATCTTGCTTTTTGTACTCCCGATTACATTGATACATATCATCTTTCCCAGCAGTCTCTGGAGTCCACCACTTGTTATAGTACCATTGAATCACACCCTTTTCTTGCATTTCCAAAATGGCTAACGAAATTTTATCCCTCCACGGCGAGCCTTTTATTGTAATCAATTTTTTCATAATGATTACCAAATATTCATTCACTTTCATTTCATTCATTTTGGAAAATGCCTTACCAATGGGAGTAGCTATTCCAAATCCTTTGCTGTCCAAAAGTCCACCAATTTGAGTGAGATTACAATTCTGTTTCACTGCATAGTCCAAAGAAGTGGACTCCATTAAAAATGCGTAATTTCCTTCAATAACTCGGTTTATGCCTTCGTGATAAGTTGATACAAAAATTGATGGTTTTCTGCTCTCCATAAATCGCCACATTTTTTGATACGTTTCAATTTTCGAATCCTGAGAAATCCCACAATCCCAACATAATTAATGGGCGAATAAAACTTTGATAAAATGGGTGAGAAATTTTAATAATAAAACGTATACGTAAACTAACCCTAAAAAATGTCATTGTTGAGCCTGCTTCCAGTGTTCCATATGCAATTTCAGACTGTTCTGCTAAATCTTCCGATGATTCAATTGGAGTTGACATTCTCTCAACTGTAAGAAACGCTGCCAAGTTTGCTGTGTATGACGATACAATTACCAGACTAAAAAACCTAAAATGGGAACATAATTATAAAAGTTTAATCTCTCTTCAATAATACCCTTTTGATATCCAATGTCTAACTTTTATGGTCATATACCACCAGATTCCACCAACAATTCTGGTGCTCGTTGTCTTCGGATTTAAATCAGAGCCTTGTTGCATCAGTGTTCCGACGGGATACCAAAATGCATTGGCAAAAGAAAACTGATTTTGTACGACACCAACAGCACCAGTTCCTGTATACTTTATTGTTGCCGTAGTGGATGACCATTCGTTCGGAGAAAAACGAGCCACAATGAATATTGTTAAACTAACGAGTACATAGGACACTATACATGCGAGCCATATTTCCACAGCCAAAGGATTTAGGAAGCTGAATAACTGTGCTTCTCGTCGGTTTGGAACTTTGAACAAAATGGAAATACCTATATTCCTGTTGATGCAAAGACATTACCCATTCAATTTAAATATTTCTCAGGGAATAAGTTCAATTTCACTAGACTTCTAACATCTAGTGCAATGTAATTGCTGATAAGGAAGAACTTACATAAATGGCTTGGTAAAATCAATCACACTTTCTCGAGCGTAATTAATTGTGATTGCCCCAATAGCTAGGTCCACGTTCTATAAATTGCGAATTCATAGTTTTAATATCATTAGATTTCAAGGTGAAATTAAAATAATGCCAGACTCACTTTGTCAATTAACTGGCGGACAACTCCATTCCATTCCCCATTTTCATGATCATATACCCCATATTTGCCATCTGGGACAACTTCCAGTACGTATTTAAAGCCAACGTTCTTTGCTATCAATTTCAATAAGTCGACTGAGAAACCCTCAAACCTTGCATTTCCAGTCAGATTGGCTGCTGGGTTTAGTTTGACGTATGGAGTATCCTAAATTCATAGAATAATTTAAAATGTACAGAAATGCTTGAAATTTCCTTCAAAGTACCTTATCAACCTCATACATAAGTTGGACTATAATTACCAAAACACAAGTGACCACCAATGTCACATTTTTTATTCCAGTATCCCAGAAACTTTCTGCGTTTGAAATGTTAAGCTGTCTATCAGCACTCCATAATCCAACCTCCTTTAACCCAGTGGGTCCAAGACGAACGACATCCACTCTAATCGTGGACCTGTCACCTTCTTTAAATGCCACTGGTCCTGACAATCCTTTGTAGTCAACCTATCAAGTTTACGTTGGCATAAAACGTTTGGAAAGCAAGTCAAATGTAGTGCAAATAATGATATGATTACATACTGCCGTTATATAGTTCAACAGGGACAATCCATCGGACCATGGGATATCTCTGTCACAAGATAAGTTTGCGGCCTGTATGTTATGGGAAGCGTCAAGTGAAGAGAGTCCACGTCCGAGAACTATAACACTATCGTATGCAAACGCTGTTTCAGCCTGTTCCGGACCAGCATAGATATCATGAACAATTTATGAATGTTAAACATTTCACATGGTGCAACTTTATTTTTACGAAATAAAACCGAAACGAAATTGACAAGTGTTTTACCTGAATCGCAGGGGACTTTTTATCCCAGATTGCTGAGCTAACGTCTTCATCTCCGTAAGCTCTCAGTTCAACCCATTTCTCACGTAGTATTCTAGACTCTTGGTTTACCACTCGGAATGATGTCAAGTTAACATTTGCTCGAATGAAACCAGTCATATCCACTGTTCCCAGATCCTTCGTGTTCCATTTCAATAAAAATATCAATTCTAAGTAGAAATTATTGAATTACTTGCTTAATTTTTTTAAACTCACCACGTTTGCCAGCATGTAATGATATTTGTAGTCTGTCATTTGCAAAGTCATTATCTAATTTAAAAAGAGTTTAAAAATATTTTATATGCATATGCAAAGAGAAATGGGAAGTATACTCCAATTATTGAAAAACTTACAGCCCTGAGTAAATTAGGCAAACTGGTCAGTTTACAGTCTATCATGAGGTGTCGTATCTCCCTGCCTTTCACCTCTGCTAAAACTTGTCTGTACGTATCCGGAGTCACTTTTCTGACTATAATGTAATCAACTGGTACAGGCTCCCTTAATAAAGCTTGCATTTTCATGAGACCTCTAGTATCCTCATAAATGATGGCAATGCTATTCAGCTTCAAGTACGCCACCAAATCTCGAACAATTGTAGCCCACGTTTTGAGAGTTGGTGCTAATCTCACAGCAAACTCAGAATCTGGTAGTCGGTCAGTATTCCCGTCTGACCCAGCCTTATAATGTGAATATGAAGGAGTTGGTAGAAACAGAGGAATGTCCATTGCAGCACTTGTCCAAAACAACTTCCATTCTAGTGACGGATCTACATCGCTTGGAGCTCCAAGAATTGCCACTATTCCAGTACCGAGTAATTTACATAGCTCTTTGGAAGCTCTAAAAGTGTCTCCAGGTTTCACATATATTGATTTGCCAACTATTGTTGTATTGGGAAGAAGTACAGGGTCCTTATTCAGAGCTTTAATGCCCCATTTGTATCCGAAATCAACCGGACCATTTTTCTGATCTTCTGGAAGTACTATAACTGTGTGATAAATTACAAAAGCGTTTATCACATGAACATGACAGCAAACCCATTAAAATCAATAAAGCGAATAGATCAGTGACCTTAACATTTATGTTATCTTACCAACTTTTAGTGAACCTGGAATTCCATGAACTACTGCCAAAAGAGTTAGTAAATGCCCCAAAATCAGCACACAGTATTTATTCATTGTTATGAGTTAGTTGCATGAACTTTTAGAGTATTTTTGATTCATTCGTCCGAGTATCGAGTTCTGATAGCCTGACTAATAAACGTAATAATGTTATCAAACATTTAATGAATATAAATTGTGACAAATACGAAAAATGTAAAGAAATTTGTTTTCAATGCATTGACAAAAAAATCCCATGTTCGATATATGCAAGTGCAAAATCAGTGCAACACGGGTAAATACAGCAAGAGTAGTGCTGGATGTTCCTTTCACTTCTTTTCCTTTAACGCACATGTAATGTTATTATGAAGTCACATACAGTCGTGATCGACGGAAGACTAAAAAGGCTTGGCCGTTTTCGTAAAAAGCTTTTACCAAGGAATAGATTCTCGAATGCAAGCTTACGTTGGTGTTACATAAATAGTTGGATATTGGCTGGAATACTCTCATCATGGCAGAGATTGAGCTTCCTCCATCCAGTTGTAAAATGGAGTAAGATAGCAATGGAGAAAGCATTGAGTCGACACAACTCGGTATCTTTCTCAGATCACTTCGGTGCGATGTACATATTATATCATCATATAAATATATATGCGCACTAAACGTCATGTAGACGTTAGACATCATTCCGTGATAGCTATGATTCCATGAAAAGTAACTCTCCAGACACAATCCTCCCAAAAATCATTTTTTTAGATGGATGGGGCTCGGAAATGCATTAAATTTTTTGAATAAATTATTTGGTATTCGTACTTTTTATTTCTGAATCAATCAATACTCTTGTAAAGTTTAATGGAAATATAAATTATACTAACCAAAATGAAAATTACATGAGAAATGACAATCCACATTATTTTCAGTGTGTCAAAATTATTCATTTCACGGAAATTTTGATACAAAATTCGGATGCTGTAAGCTTTGTGGGAAAATGTAAATCTGTAAAAATGTTCGGATCAGAAAGTCTGGAACTGAAAAAAAGCGTTCCATCCATTTCGAGCGGGATCGGTTTAACAATCAACCGAACTACAAATAGAAATAGCGCTTAAATGATTATTACTTCAAATACAAAATAAGCCAGTACTGTATACGTTACTAAACTTCAAAATCCTGCAGACATCATTTAGGTCATCCGTTACGCTACGAATGTATACAATATCAGCGGCGAAACGTTATCATTCTTTCAATCAACATCACATGCTTGGTTTACGGAAAAACGTGAATCCCTCTACAATGTTGCATTTTTAGTATAAATATAAGTCTATATAAACGAGACATGTTTCCTATCTGCTATTACAGTTTTACAAGCATCTACCTAGCTATATTTAGATTGATAAAACATAAAAACTATAAATAACGATTTAATGTTTTACTGAGTGGATTAAAAATATACACAAACTCAGTTTACAATGGCGAGGTATTGTTAATAATGCGCATTTTTTAAATTGTAAAATGCTACAATAAATAAAAAATACTTGCTTTTATGTTTATACACACCATAAAATTCAAACATTGTGCTTTTACTTTTTATTTTACTACTTGAATAATTTTGTTTACTTAGTATGCTTGTTACAACGTTACAAGCGACTGCACTTAAAGTATACATACGTTTGCTCATGTGAATAGGTACATTATGTTTAGCGTGGTTCTTTCACTAGTCATGAATATGGGATCATCTTTTTTAACTTGAAATGCCAGCATTCAACATTGGACTTGAAATTGAAACTGGCGAATCAACTTCACTATCGTACAGAAAACGAAAACAACGTTTTTAGTTTAGCTAGAATTTTTATTTCAAAAAAATCTGACATGAATTTGGCGATGATAGTAGTGGTAAGCAGAAGTAACTAGTTATACAAGTAAACAAAGGAAGATTGTGGGCGCTGTAATATATTTTTGTACATGAAAGATATACTACTTAATTAATCATTGCTTTAAAAACAAAATTCTTGGTGATCACAATAAAAGTAACAATAGCCTGCCTCAGTCATCAAATAATCAAATGAACAATGGAATAATATGACTATACAAGAATCATTTTTCACTATTATCGTGTAAATTTTTAAACACCTGCGAATAATCAGCACGAAAAATAAGATAAAGTTTGTAATTGATGTGTTATATCCGGACTTCATAATAATCAGAAATAACATTTATATCAACATGACAGACATATTATATGTCAGTCTCTGAAACAGATTTAGGGTAAAATCGGAGTTTAAACGCGAATTCTACTTCAACATGAAATAATATAATACATATAATATATGAAGGAATCGCCTAAAAAGCAAAATAATAACCAAAATTGGAATACTCAGTCCAAATTTTCCGAAACCAAATCAAGGAAAGTTTTTTCTGTTAACCCAATTTGCATACATTATTTAATTTGAAGAATAATTTTTACTCATTGCACAAATCTGAAGTACTTCTCTTCTCAGTACTGTGCAAAAACACTGCTCATAATCATGAAATGAATGATAAATGACGACGAAGCAGGATATTATGTACTTTACGATGCGCGTTGTAAAACTCATAATGACTCTCATCTCATCTCCACATTAATGTCTGTAGGCCTGACGAAAAATCGTTGAATAAATCTGTCGTACATTTGTGCGTGAATGAATGAGGAAGGTCAACAGCCTCAGTCTCGTATTTTGTCTTGTCGCAAGTCTCACACATCGACTCTCATGACGCTTGGTGCTAATAACATTTATCGAAAAAATAAGTACCACGTCAAATTTGAATCCCCATTTTAATACCTACACACTAAATATAATCCCCACCCAACCTATTCAAAATTCTATCACAATTGTAAGTGATTTTACTATTCAAAATAGCAGACATTTTTACTTTCAATATTCCTCATTTTCCTTTAGACAATATACAAATCTGTATGCATTCAAATCGCATTTTCAACTGATTCATAAAATCGAATGAGTTATTGATCCCTGAAATTTGATTTAAAACACGCACATGTTAAGCCATTATTATTCAAGTGCAAAGTCATGAATGAACCCTCCAAATTAAGACATACATATGTACATGCGGCATGTTTATAGGACTAAAGGGAAAGTTTTTTACGGTCCAGAAGCAGCTTTATCATTTAAGTGTTTTACACGAATAAACCATGCGATAATTTGAGTCTTCATTTTTTCTCTTTAACGACCAAGTTTAAGCTAATGAACTTCATCTATATACCTGCGAAAATGAGCAGTTAAATATGGTCATAAAAATTCAAGTTTGGTTAGAATAGCTCGCTTGCCTGTCTGCCTCCCTGCATGCATGACACTAGAAGTAGTTATAGTTTAATGATCTTGTTCATCCTTGCAGTTTTTTTGCAATGACGTTATGTGAAATGTGAGTGACTAAGCTAAAGCCACTTATTTAAGTGGAAAGAGAGACGAGAAAGGGCAAAGCCCTCTATACCCACTGACTCAGTCACACATATTTTTAGCAACACACACAACAATAAAAAGCACGATGCGATGCAACATGTGAGACAAAATCTTGTATTGAAAAGGAAGATGAAAGGGGTATTATTCTAGTTTAGTACTTCAAACCAGCATGTCCGTATTATTCATTTTTTTCATGCCATGCCATGCCACAACTACCTCCACCGCACGACACATTTATTCTACATTTTAACAAGTAATCTTTTAAACATGCTACGCATAAATACACCTATTTTGCTGTTCATTCACAGTGAGATAGGATAAAAATGCAGAGATGTGATGTGCTTACCATTACACGTAACGTTTCATTTCTGCATCATTTATAGAAATATTAATGGTAGTTGTTGAATGGATGTTGTAGCTTTTGTAGCTGCATTCAATTGTCGTCACGTCACATGTTTCGGAAGTGAAAGCGAATGTGTCGATGAACTTTACCTAGTGCGAGTATTTTGTTACTCGAGGAGTTGTTGATGCTACTGACTCTAATACACGGTCATTTGAAGATATATCTTGAAAACCAAGCATGCACTGTTATTGGGTATGCAACCAGCAGTACCTGTTGCGCCGTTGATGATGATATGCTATTTTTTTACAATCACGTTGTCGTTGCGAATGAAAATGATTATCTTCTCATGTAAATGAGCAAGCGGCGATAGAGAGAGAGAACATCAAGATTGTGCTAGAATGGGAGGATCAGATTGAGTCTGAACTGAAGTCATAAAAGCGCTTGCATACATGTAAGTGTCAACGACGCTGAGTGAGTTGCAACTTGCAATAGTACAACTTTGAGCGAATGAAAATATTATGACGACTGACTGGCAAGTTCATTGATTTTTATTTACGCATTTCGAATTTGCGATTAATTTTTTAGTGTTGATTCAAGGAATAATACGCAAAAAAAACTATCTTACATATCTGCATATCTTTGTAGCAACTTTACTAGGAATCTGATTCCCATATCGGTAAAAACACACCTTTCATGTGCGGGATCACCAACAATAAGTAAAAGTCTTCCGTTTCCGTTTTGTGGGCACAATGTTATCAATTATCATAATCATAAACGGATGGTATCCTTTGCTTACTCTCATACATAAAAAATATATTGTGGAAAGAAAACGTAAAGTATGATGATGAAGGTTATAGATAACTATTATTTCCCCCGCGTGCAGCTAATCAAAATGCAAAATTACTGACTTCTGCTTTTGCTTTCTTTAATTGCATGAAAAAAGTAGCGCATGTCAAAACACTTGCCATATATAATCCAAAAGTTTTGTCTAGTTCTAGTGCAAGGTTGCTAGATATTCTGGGAGAATAAATGGGACAGGATATGAGGAATCGTTGCAATAAAATAAATTACTGTTCTGCTATATATGTATGTAAATGCAACTTTGAGGATCGTGGAAACTAGGACAGATAGTAAAAATGCTCAATTTTCTTTGACTTTAACTCTTCCTTTTAAACAAAAGAGAAAAAAGTCATTTCTTTCTCATCAGTTTAATCATCTTGTGACGTGTGTATTAATGCTAACAAGATTACTTTTTTTTAGGAAAAAGCTTATTTGTCGTAAGGATATTTTTAATGTAATTTGCTGATTTCATGCAGAGATATTTTGGCATGCATTTCGTATTTGTATTCGAAATTCGAAACAATTCAAAACAAACAATTAATTAATTTGCTGATTTCATTGTTTTAAATTTTATTGTTGCTCTCCTTTAAAACTTTGTGACAAATAATTATTTTGAGATGCTCTGTTACAATTTTTTCAACCGTGCATCATTAAAAAATTAAATCAAAATATTATGCAGTTGAAATTACAAAGTAAAAACACGACTCATAATAGTAAACTTTATACACGATAAACTCAACAAACTACTTTTTTTGTGCTCATCTGACCACGCAGAGTAATAAATATGCATCATATGAAAAGGGAAAAACAAGTATACATAACATAATTAAATCTTTACACATTTAGGCTGATCGATAAAGCATAATTATATCTACAAAGTTGCACTAAAATCTGGCAGATGAACAATTTTGTTCAGCTATCCCTTTTCATGGCCTACATTTTTATACCAAGTTCCTCTGCAAAATTGTTATAAATATTATTTATGAACTTGCGTTTTATTAACAGATTAATGCATTAAAAGACAAAACTACAATGATTAATGTTTAAAACATAAGATGATTGCATAGATGTATGTAATTTTGTACACTCATATTTTAATTGTAACGTTTACGAGTTTTTAGCGAAGATACTTTGAAAATTACTCTAAAATACGTCATCATCCCAATCGCAAGCCAGCATTGCTTAAAGGGCAACATCAGCGTTTCATCAAAATTAAGCATGAGTCTTGAGATTCAGGAACAAGCATTAATATGTACACGATAAAATTTTGCACGTTTAAAAAAGGCTACTTTACGTGTACACTCATTCGCTATATGTTTGAATGGCTCAAGGTCTGGGTTATTCGTAAAAGGTAAGATTATTTTGTGCTTTCTGAGGAAGGAAAGAAGCAGTGCTTCTCATGAACATCCTGAACTAAACTCAACAAGTTGTGTTGAGGATGAACAAGTTGACCTATTTTTCAAAAAGAAACGTTATGGAATCGTCGATTTCACTTCTTCGTAAAACACTACTGAAATATATCTAGCTACTTGAAATGTTGAACAAAATAACAGAGAATGTTAATCATTATACAGTTTTTTTACTGACTGACAACTCGTAAACGGTAATAGCTACAATTATATATTTGGCTTGCATCTTGTATCTACCACTTTACCATGTTCTTTGGTGTGTTTTAATTTGTATGTTATCCAAAATAAATTAAAAATTTTGGTAACAATATTGATAGTAAAATGTACAACGAATTTATATGTTTTGAATGTTTTTTTAAACGATAATACATTTTTTTGCATGCTGGTTGTAGTTTTAACTTTAATTTTACTTCGGCAAGGTAGCAAGGAAGTAGTGTACAAATTACGATTTAACATACAAATTCATTTCAAATGATTCACTATGAAACCATGAGATCGATTAAAATTTATTGTGATTTTTATACGAGATTTTACCGTTTTTTAAATTGTCGCAAAATGAACATGCCTGACTCATAGGTTTCAAGTTGAAGTTCGGGTCTACGGAGACATGACATTTCCAAGCCTATATATTTTGTCGCTTGAAAATGGATAAAATGGCGCTACACACCGAGAGAGTGATAGAGTAGTTTGTTAAACGCGCTACTTCATTTAAATGTAGCGTGTACTTTTTCCTATGCACGATAACAGGTAGGTACTAACTTAATTGACATCGCCATTACATTTTGCAAAATACAGATGCCAAAGATGCACACAATTCTTCGTTAGCTTCAAGCTGTACTACGCATAAAATACTGGCAACACGTTGTTTTCTGGTAGAGCACCTGTGGTATTTTCTTCGCAGCGCTGATGCACCTGTTACCTGTTTTAGCGATATGATGATAATCAAGAAAGTGAAATTTAATTGTTACGAGATTTAATGGGCTGGTGAATAGAATGAATAGCAAATAGTACAACTTTGCGCACTTGCATCAAATCACAAGAAAATGCCATCTTGAATAAAAGATAAGAATAAAATATCTTGCTTTGCTTGTTACACACAATGAACTTGATTTTAATGTTAGTCTTTTACTGCAAAAAGAATTTGTCTCTTAGTCTAATAATATAGTACAAAAAGTACAATGCAAAAAAGGGAATGTTTTCTGTTTCATGCCTGTGAATTGCACTGTATGATTTATCAAACAAGATAAGATGTAATTTAATGTAAAAAGGAAGGATGAGCTTTTTTGAGTTTGAAGAAAAAAATACGTACTATGACTAGTAGGTATAGAATACCCCACCACGCTATGATTATTATCATCATCCCCTTTCGACATATTCAAAAGAGAAGAACAACAAAACAGGGCTCAATAAAAGTTGTTTTGTTCTGCTGCTCGGCTAAAATAACTGCTTTGTTGCTTTTCGACTCGACAACAATACAACCTCTTCATCTGTTCTGGCTGGACTTGACTGACCTACTTTACTACCAAAACAGCGAGCAGACATAAGACATGCTTTTATAGTAATGCATATATGTTTGATAGTGAATCTTCTATTTCTATTATCAAGATCATGGTGATATTATGATGATAAATATACTTAACTTGCTTTTTTACTTCATTCTTTGGGAAGTTGAGTGAACTGTGCAAAAGGAAGAAAAACTTGTAGCATGTCGTGCCGCAGCACTTTTGGTGCGATTGTCGTTTTTGTTGTTGAATGTTGACTCATTCCCATGATGCCAGACTCACTCAATAAAGCTGAACAAAAAATAGCACCCTGCAAAACAGACGAATGTATCTCTATCCCTGTACGCATGCAAACGCTGTAATCTTAGCCTTGGCATTGACACTTGTGATTATTGTGATGCGATGTTTGCATTTAATTGGTTCATTATTTAACTTTTCCTTTTTAAAGTATTCTTTTTTCATGGCGTGAGCCGTAATCCTGTAACGCTAACTGTCAGAATCCAGCATAATTTATTAAATGTAGCTGCGAATTAAAAGGGATTTTGAACTTAACATATTCACATTACTAACTGTACCATTTTGTATTTGTAGAATTACTCTGTATTTAGCAAGCTCTAAACATTTTTAGTTCATCCAACTAATAAATTATGACAAGTAGATTATCAGTTAAAACGAATATTTAGGTCAATACGATATTTTCAAGTAATGGTGCTATTATGAGAACTAATTTACACATGATGATGTGAAATTTCCTATAATTCCCCAAAAAATGTTTCAAAAATCGATAATGCATAAAACATATTTGTTCAAATGTTTATTTAAGTATGGCTGCATAATAGAATTCGTTATCCCCTTCCTACACTTATACTTTTGTGAGTTTTGTTATTCAACAGAGAAAGTTCAGAGCTTTAACTCTCGTATTATTATGAAAATTGTGCAACTCCCACACACCTGAAACCTGGAAGTTTGATATCAATTTGCATTTAAAAAAATAAACTTACTAGTTGCAGTTGAAAAGATCAAAACAGACATACTCTCTTTGGTAGTTGGTGATCGACGTCAATATAGATTTATGCACATGTATGCACCCCAAATTCTAGGAGAGATATGACGATCGGAAATTTATCTTGTGAGTTGATGAAATAAAACGAACATCGGATCAATATAACGAATACGTCATGGAATAGATTCCGTGAAAGGGTTCAAGAAGGCCGGAGAAGAATTTTTTCCAGAAATGTCTCATAAAAATTATGGAGTTTATAAATCAACAGATATTTTAAGCAGTAGTTCCGGTGCCGAATTATCAAAATGACTGCAGTATATGTCATTCACCCACCGTATATTATGTTATGAATTTTGACGAAATCATCTTTAGTGATTTTTTATTCAAATATGACAAAAAATAGTATACACGTTTAGTGTAAAATTAGTTGTACATGTTATACATTCTAAACCATTCTAAACAAAATGAATAACTAATGTAATGATAGTCTTCCTTGTAAGTATACTTCAATAGAAAACGAATCTTGTTTTCCCTACATAATCGTTTTCAACATTGCAATTTACAAACATAACTAATATGCATATTTAT
>JAQFXM010002192.1:0-26190 GCA_034693345.1 Entomobrya multifasciata
GATACAAAATATGATAATGGACTATGGACTGTTTGCACAACATTGTTTCGCTCGTGTATCTTTATAAAATCAAGTATAAAATTTTCTTGGAGAAAAAATATCGACTGTTCCAATTTCCGATTAATCTTGCGAATATGTAATATGCATTAGCAAAAGGTCATGAGAAATGGCAAGGTCTCAGAATTTTGCCAATATTACAACTTGACTAAATGTCTGCTCATCTAAAGATCAAATTCATATCACACCACTTTTCCGGGAAATTGTAACTGCATAAAACTGGCAAAACTGTTATAAATTTACACAACAAAGACTCCCTCTTTTCATGTCCACGCGTCAAATCATAGCCTTGACTTTAAGATTTTATTACGATTTCTGATACAATTTTGATTTTTTATGAATGACTAGACTGTAAATTGAATTTATGTTACAGATTTGAGTAGAATTTAAAAAATGGAAGCTTTAAGTGGAACACAAGCCGCAGCAGTCGTCGCTGTAACAGTGGATGATAGTGCTGCAACTAGTCGAGATCGTGATCCAGAGGATGTAATTCTTCTTACTGTCATTCGATGCATTGGTCTTCTGTACGGATACTATCAAATCCGACTACTGTGCAATTTAGGATCTAAGTATACACTTGGTAAGCATTTAAAAAATATACTTAACTTTTGAACCGTAAACATATCAATGACACAAGAAAGGTCTCAGGTCTTCTTTTCCGGTTTTATGTTTGTTTCGACTTCTGTAACATATCGAAAGATGTAATTTTTTAAGTATCTGATGCCAAAAAAATCGCTTGTTTTTCTTCCACTCTTTTCGTGCATTGTAATGTCTGAGTTGTTAAATATTGCGCAACATGCTGCGTGCATAATATTTTAAATGACAGAATAGACAGAATAAAGGAATATAATTTCCTGTGAACAATTTTACTTAAAACACTGAATCAATTATTAAGCCCAGTTAAGAAAATTATCCAAAACAAATGCTTGCTTAAATTCTCGATTAGTGAAACCGGTGTTTGGTTACATGCTGATTTAACATAAAAGAGCAATTTTTAAGATGTAACTTTCCTCCACGGGTTCTCAATTAGTTTGATTTGTTTACTTTAAACAATAAAAGGGGTTTTCCAATCTAAAGTGAGCTGTAAGTAATGAGCAAACACATTTTTTCATTAATTTTACATAAAAATTAATGAATTCATATTATTAAGCTTTACAAACATTTTTGTTTACTTTAAACCATGATGCAATGTACATTATTTATAGAAATGTAAATATGTTATGTATGTATGTTATAGTTATATCCATAAGAATACTTATCACTTGTGAAAATCTTGTATCGTTCCTAATACAGCGATATATATGTCTATAACAATAATATCTGATAGAGCGGCATCATCAATTTGTTAAGCAATTCAAAATGTTCTTTTAATGACGTGGGTAAGTGTTCGCGAACACAAGAAGTCGTTCTTTTCACGGATGTTCAAGTATACAAAATGTTGAATGAACAATTGTAAAAGCTAGAATTAGAATCATTGGCAATTTAAGCGATTTAAACTCTTCAATAATTCTTAAGTATGCAACTTGGCTTACGTGACCAAAAAAAGTAACGCTGATGTGGACGAGCTTTGTAAGCTTCCTTAGTGCTTATATTATTTGAAAATTGCTATAGGATATGTGATGAATGATGTTGAAATCTTTGAAGTCACATCTCTTGCAACAAGCTTAAATTGACGATGTTTTTTTGTTACGTAAATGACGACCTACTGCTACTTCGGTAAGAATTGATGGGGGAGGTGGGGGGGATTTGAATGGTTAAGTTTATGAATGTTGTCGTAGGTTTAGATTGGATTTTGAATAACAATACAATGAGTAGGTACAATGGATGCGGTGGTGAAATAATATCTTCGTAGAGGTATGTCTGTGTACCTATTTCGAAAATTTTCAAAGCAAGATTGCGTTTGTGTGTGGTGATAAATGACGATGAAAACCATAATAGATAGAGTTGAAATATTCGTGCTAAATGTTTTTGCACGATTTTGGATTGATGTGATGACGAGTGATGCTTGCTTGTAAGCTTTGTTTTACAATAGAATTGGCTACACGTGTTGGTTTTAGAACCGGACTTGAACCATTAAAATAGTTGGAAAACTAGCAACTTAATTAAGTTATGTATGCTATGATTTAAAATGTATGCAATGCTTTACAACAATTTTTAAAACGTTTTCCTTTTGTAGCCGTAACCAGTATTTTTCCTCTTTTTGGAAGCCTGATCTTCAACTCGTTAAATTTTCTTCTACCTGAAGAATTCAATGATATACCGTAGGTTCCTTTTAATTTTTTGAAATTATGTACATATTACACAACTTGTTCTATACTATACTATTCTTATTATGAAATTAACACTATTTTAATGAACAGTGCTTTATAGATAATTTATCATTCATTTTTCAAATTTAATTATGTTTTGATGATTTTTACAGTGAAACGCTTTTGTACTTTTTACTAATTCTGGATTTACCCCGCGCATGTTTCCTAACCAGTATTGCACTTCAGCGCTCAGAATGTTGCAAAATTGGAGCTTGTTCGTCCAGCATTTTACAAGGTGTAAAAATTCTTGCTCCGTGGCTTACAATGGACACGGTTATTGAGTGCATAGTCCTGGTTCTAGGATACTGGTCAGGTACGTTCAAAGTCATTGTACTTACATAATTTTGAGTGGATCTGAAAACGCGATAATTTGAATTAAATAATTATTTTGTCTCTACTGCAATCACGAAGATTAAATAAAATTGCCTCACATAAAAAAACATATTTTATTAATACATCATGTCGGGTTAAAATGAGTAGATGAAGTTATAAAAATTTGTGGATGCTATTGATGCTGACTTTTTGAGATCATTAACTCGCTTAATTTAATTGGCTCTGTGGGAGTGCTAAGTCAAATCAGATCACTGCTGTCCATGCGATGTGCAGGTGTGCAGTTCTTGACCATATAATTCATATAATTAAATTCAAAATTGTTCACTTGCAATTCGTAAAACTACAGTAAAATATACCACCACGAGTTGGTCAGGTTAAATATTTGATGATATTCCCTTTCATAATTTCTCAACTGAAACCTTCATTATTACTGTGTTGAAAATGTGATTTATGCAATGAACTCGATTTTTGCACTTTTAAAACCAATAAAATAATTTTACAGAGGAAACTAAACCTTCAAGTATCGCAAATATCCCCCATTTTACACAGTTACATGTACAGTGATTAATTGTAGGTTAAAAGATTAACACTATATTTATATTCATTTTTATTTGTAAAAATTTCATAAAAATGTAATTTTTGTCTTTTGATAAAAAGGTATCCGACGCCTGGAAGCCCTGTGCACGTTTGTTTGCCTGTCAGTATTAATAAACTACTTGGTCTTGCTTGCAGTGTTTCCTCTCGCTTTGCGGATTATACACGAGGTAAACCCGTGAACAATTGAAAGTTATACAGTATAATACATTTTTGAAAGTGTAATTATACAATTATAACATAATTGTTGCAAGAAAAGCTATGAAGCAATATTGCATGACTTGCACTGGCAGGCGCTGTCATTTCCTTAAAATTCATAAAAATTAAAAGCGATTTTTCTCTCCAGGTTGTCAGTACAAATAAGGAAACCTGCATCGCAGAACCTCATCTTCTTTTAGCGCCAACACCAGCACCTATGAAACAAATTCGTCGAGTGTCCTTCTCACCTGTACCTTCCTTAATTACATCCCGGGTCATTAGCAGCGGTGGCAGCAGACCATCACCCCCACCAAAAAGTGATATCAACCAAAGTACTTCGTCTTCTTATTCCAAACTAGACCAAGTTGTTTACAACTGGGAAACAATGTCGAAAATTCCGAGTGGCAATAATCATTATAATGAAAAGCAGAAAAAGCTTTTCAACGTTTTGTACGGAACTCAAGCAAATTTGCCTGCAGAAGTGTGTCTAATAATTCAACCGAGTGGATTTTGGTTGAGAGGGAAGATTCTTGCTGCAGTTTTTCTTGCACTTGCCTACGTCTTTGGGTAAGTTATCTGGACATAGTATATTTACAAATATGACAAAATAACATGTCAATTCAAACAGTGGTTGGTTCTTGGTTGGTTTTGGCCTTTCTCTGTCTTTAGCTTCCTTGCATCAATATCCCATATCAAAGGCCTAATTTTAACATCATCATTGCTTGCTACTGTTTCACTTAAATTTGCCTTGTTGTTCAATTAAACTTATTTGCTGATTATTGAAAGCACAAGATCAAATTAATTAACTATGAAAACTCACAATACACATTTGCGGAACAAATTGAACATCCATCAACAAGCATAACGCTTGCACGTTGAATCGCAACGTACGTGCTTGTGTGACTATTGCCAATGTCCAGTTCCTGTATGAGCGTTGGCATATTTAACGACTCATTTAAGAGGATCCACATACGTAATTGTCTGTTTCACTATGTATTTTATTATATAGCTATTCATATTTTAAAATACGCATGTACCCAACGGTTTACGACCACTTTCCTAACGTCCTGACCTATTCATTGGTAAACTTGTTATTGTTGTTTACCATTTGTTTCATGCATTGCAAAAGAACATGGCCTCTTTTAACATCTTGTTAAATTCAAATATAAAAATGAAAATTTATATTCTGACAATGTGATAAATTAAGATGGTTTTGTAAAGAAAGCCGCTCAAGCAAAGTATCCCATGTACGTACTCACAAATTGCAAATTGTGAGTCACAATCAGTTATAAAACAGTCCATACAGTATCCTTGATATCATTCAAGGAAAATAGCCTTGTTTCATGATTTAGTTTACTTTTGTGGTTCATCGTGGCGGAAATCCCCTCTGATAGATTTATGAAAGAAAAAAAATTAAGTGTAATATTCAAAGCAGTGAATGTTGAATGTATATCTATATTGTTCAGTTCACAGTTTAGTTCAGGAATAATCAAGTGAAGAAGTGGGTAGGAATTAAAAAATGTACCCTTAAAAGGGGCAAAAAGTGTGGCTTATGTCTTGCAATAGTGTAGCATGTGCACTCATTTTTGTGTAACGATTGCAATTTGCAATAAAAAAGTTTTTAGACGAACGTGAAATCAATGGACAGCGTTTATCTGTTAGACTTAAAAATCAAAGCAATCCGAGCAAACTACAAAACCAGACTAATAAAATTTTATTTGAAACCTTTGTAAAACGAATTTTTTGAGAACAGCGAGTCGGAAAAGTATACAAAATATTGTTACCAATATTATGACGTAAGTAAAAATAGTACAGGTAAAAAAATCATTTATCATATTATTCCATCCGCAATTTAGGTATGCATTGTTGTTGTGAGCATACTTAAGCAAATTGGTTTACGTAAAAAATGTACGAAAACAAAAATTATGTGGTTACATTAAATATGTTCACTGCAAATTGTTGTTGGGTCTGAGGCTTGAATAATTTACTACGATTTTTACGGTAACAAAATCATCAGAAAAAACATTTAATATAAAGTACACATACAAATACAACATGTACAGCTTTTATTCCCGTGCCTGTCGAAACGGTGTACCGTCATAAGTGTTATGTACACAAGCTTCCAAGGAATTTACGTCAAAATCAAAACTGCATAGATTTTGCTGACCACATGTGTTTGAACCTTCCAAGTCCATAATGAATCCAGAATTCCAAAGTAATTTAGTAATTTAAGTTCAATGAGAAAGAAATATAGAAAAAAGTAGTGATCTTCCTAAATTCAAAAGTTGTTGTTTTGGTTTGATCATCAACAAATTTTTCATCCATTAGCCAAATTCAAGCTAAAGAGATTAGTGGCCTTGTCTTTTTTTTAAATACAAAACAAATTACATATTGAGTCGATTACGAAGGCTTTATAATTTGCATCAAACGATCACGGAAAACTGGGAAAACTGATATTATTACATTTACATGTCTATTTACTTAAAACCAATATTACGTTAGTTTTTAACATTGAAAATAATTTTTGACCTTAACTGGACATGGGTTGAAGTTGAAGTATTTAACAGTAACTGATGATTATGCAAAGTTACAGGAATAAGGTACGATCAACTTTCATATAAGCAAAGTAGATCAAAAATTAACCGTTTTTGGTAGATATTGTATGTGTCGTAATTTTCGTTTACTTCAATCCAAATAAAATTCAAGAGATTGACATGCATTTCTAAAGTTAGAGACCTATTTAGAATTTATTATTCAGGTTAAAAAATCAGAATTTTATCCAAACAATGAAAATGGTGTTTTTAGATTTAGAACTGCTCTAATTTAAATTTTTACTCTAATTTTTGAATCTAGCCCAATTTAAGGTATTTGTACATGCGTAGAAATGATTTATTTCAAAGATAATTATATAGGCAAATAGGTAAAGAGGATGTCCACGTGTGTGCGTAGTTTGTACTTTGTACGAAAAAATGCGTACTAGAGATGATTCATAAACAATTTTGGTTTAGTAAGTTTAAAAAATTTCATTCATCATTCGGGAGAGAAACTTTGAGAACGAAATATTTGCCCTATATTATAGGGCCTATAATGTTCAGTTTTCATTCATAAACATAACAACAATCATTTTGTCCTGATAACTTACGCACTTCCACATTTTTACATAGCAGTTACCCTTTTGTGCTGGATATTTGCTAGGATGCGTGAACAATTGTGCGTAAATCCTGTTTTCTTAGAGATATTTTGAGCGTCAACAATGATTTGATTCTGACGCACATTGTCTCACGGAAATGCGACAGGGTTACTTGCTTCACGGCACGCATTATACCAAAACATTACATGCTGAAACATGAAGAGTAAAAATCTCTGAATGAGTGACTTTTTACAATTTGTAATCAATGTTCCAGATCAAAAACAATAACCGGGTTTTCACAAAACAAACAACTGATGAAAAGGCTAGTTCGACTCAAAATGTTTTAAGTTTAAAGAAATCTCTAGAAGCCATCCCTTGTATTTCCACCCATATACCCATTCAACAAAATTGAAGCGTCTTCTCAGCACGTTACATTACGCTTTATGTTGTTGAGTGCAATGTTCCAAACAAAAATCCAAAATCATCGTTCCATCTACAATCTTTCTTTAATACAAAGTTTGTATCTATATGCAAATATCTTAACTGCGCAATTTTGTTTTTCAAAAAACATACAATTCTTCTTTTTCTTATATATGTAGCTTTTTTACAACAGTAAATGTATGTATAAGTTAAACAGGTCATTCAACTTGGAGTGGAGTTATTTTTCTATGTGTAAAGGAAAATTTATTGTTGAAAAAGATATTTTTAAACTTTAAAAGATTTTGGTAATCAAATTATGTTAAAAACTGCGTATAATTCCATGCAATGGTGGACCTGTAACCATTTAAACTCATCGATTATGAAAGAATGGAATTGATTCTTCGAGATCACGCATTCAAAAAGTTCTCTATAAAGTTATAGTTCTATAAAATCAAATGACAAAAATGAAAGTGAATCATATTGCCATCATATCATACATCAAAGTTGAAAGAGGATGTGGAAATTTTCACTTTTTATGGAAACTTTGTTGTTGGGACTCTTGCATTGTATTTTTCTCGATAAAATATTGTCGTGCTATTACCTACCCCTACTATCATACTGTTTTGCTGCTATTATTTAATAGCTGTTAGAAGAGATGGTTTTAGTTGAATACTCAGCAGCACGGTTAGATATATACCTATGAATTCTCAGAAAAAAGGATCTCCTACAGTTCCTTTGTTACTACACTCACTACTGGCGCTGTATATAATTTACGTAAATTAAGAACCATATCTGCAAGGCATCAGGTACATTATTATGCAATACAGCAATACTTTAGTCCAGAGATGAGAAATTTTCCCTTGCTGAGGGGTAGAGAAGGTCAACTAGGTAAAAAATGCAAAACTAAACCCTTTCTTCTGTCAGCTAAACAAAATACCTGTGTAATGTTTATGTAACCTGAAAACATTTTTGAGTCGTTTATGTAAAAATCACACTAACTTTCTACATCTTTAAAAATAATAGCAAATTTTGTTCGTTTAAATTTAATATGGAGTACATGCATGTATTCACGTCACGACGACGCCGTGACGCTTACGCTTCCAATATGAAAATCCGAAGTGAGTTTAGCGTACATAGAAACAACCTTGTCTTGTTGGAAGGAATTCGGAAGTTGACTTTCATTTGACCGTTTCTCCGTTTTCTACCTTTTTCTACGAACATTCAACTGATTTCTTTACTTTCGGTTGACAACAAAGTATTAGTAAGCATAGGTGGCAGGTTATAGCTTTTTAGTAGGCATTTAATTTACATGATCATCACCTCATACCTGTACAACTCATGTTCATTTTTTCACATCGTAAATATTCAGTTGTGAGGGAATCGAACCATAAAATTATTGAAACTACATACATGGTTTTAAAGCTATTATTAAAATTAAAATATTCTCGAACAGACAGTTAACTTAAAAAGACGCTACTGTTATGTGGATCTTATGATGGGTCTTTGAATCATCTTTCTGCGATGAATTTTTCTCAGGAGATGTTTTTCGTCTTTTTTCTCTCTGCTGATTTGCAAGATTATCAAAGGTTACATCTTTCCTTCCATTGTATTCCAGCTCCCTCCATCACCACCCCATAACCACCTATTATAAACATGTATAACTCACATGATGTTTTGTCCTCTGTTGAAAAAAGTCACAATATTATAAGCTTATTCAACTAAAATTTAACCCCTTTAAGAATGGTGGGTTGGGGACAAAATAAATGTTCAACTTTGCTATATTATTGTGGCTGACATGGAAAGAAGGTGGTGGCATGGTTGTTCGGTTGTATTGTAGTAGTAGCAAATCAAACCTTTGTTGACTTACCAAGCTAATCATTTGCTGACATCTCTTTTATATTTGGTTTTTCTATTTTAAATACAAAATGCGCATTTAACTTTTTCGAGAGGTTTTAAAAAGCGTCGTTTACAAAGAGCTTCTTTATTTTCTAGCAAGCATTCTCAATTTCATACATTCACTTATTCTCGTCTTGGGCTCTTTGAAGCATCTTCAATTTACAGAGTGCTAAAAAAAACTGTCGCACGTCATATCCCGATCCCCCACCTCAATAATGGTTATAAACAGAAAGGGTCACATTGTGCTTATTATTGTGTTTCTCCGAGCTATTCGTATCATTACCACAGGTTCGTGGAGGAAAAAGTTCATTCTTGTCCTAGTACTCAAAGTACAATGTACGATTGCTAATCACTCGTCAAAAAAGACGAAGTCACAACAAAATTGTATTTTAAAAGTGAAAATTGTTTGTTCCTCAATAAAATACAGACTGTTGATCAAAAAGTCATTTAAAAATCGATATTTGAAAGGCATTTAAAAGTTATCGTGATTCTTCTTGAAATCCAATTTTCTTTTTGAAAAAAATAATTTTGACTTTGGGGTGATCAGATTTAATTTTTAAAAAATGCAGAGATCCCCTTCAACTCTCAACATGGCAAATGCCAGCACACGCCGCCTAAGTGGCAAAGACTTGCACGTTCCCGTGCGTCGAATTAGTGTGTCTAGTTATTACAAACGGGGTAACGTACCATCAGGTCGTCGACGAAAGATTTCAGCCACTTCAATGAAATCTTGTGTGTCCAAGTCCTCATTTAAGTCAGCGGGTTATCCATTGAGTTATGGATTTCGAGGACTTTTTCTCATGGCTATTGTTTCTTACTACAGTCGAGCCATGTACCCGATTGATGAATCGGGTGGCGGAATGGGTGCTATATTTCCCAATAAGCCCCACGCTAATTCCATCTTTGGCACTTTGGAATCATTTGGCTTTGTTACTTTTAATGGACCCAAAATTACGTTGGATGCTTGCAGGTAAAAAAAATAATGCTCTATGTTACATGAGTTTGTATGGTACGAAATGTTCACATTTAGTAGGAAGTTGCCTATTTGTAAATAAATTATAAAAGGAAATATACCACAAATCAAGTTAATTGCCTTCACCCCGATATCATTCACTGTTCACGTGCACAGTTCATTTCATAACGTTTATACTTTTACAAGTAAAAACATTAAAATTGCGGAAAATTATTATGGGTTTTATTTTTCTTACCAGGTCGTTGCAATGGTCTGATCATTTCGATAAACATTGGCACAGAAAAGTAGCACAAAAAGGGCATTGGGTAGTAGCCTAACCTCGCAAAATATACATTTTAAAATTCAAGGCCATCATTGTCGATGTCTACTTTTAGTCGCAGTTCATTCACCGATACTGACCATAAAAATAAAATTTCCCACAAATTGATAAGTGCATATCATAACTCAAAATCAAAAATTAATTAATCTGATAAGAAAGGAAAGTATTCTATGTACACTTTGTGAAAGTCTATACAGCACATGTCATTGTATTATTTACTTAAAGAGAACTTAAAACGTTTAAGATGATTTACGTGAAAAGGGAATTGGTTTTGGTATTTCCAGTTGTTTGCTCACCGACAAAAAGGGACGACGTTTTTGAACTAAGGTCACTGAACAATTCACGACTAGCAAATTCTGGGAGAACCCATATCACAAGCACAAGCTTTGACTGATCTTTGTATAAATAGTTTAATCAAATCAGAATATTTAATGATCAATAATATATTTTTTTCGTCATTATTTCTCGTTTATGTGCGTATGTAATTAATATGCTTAATTGATTAGTCATACTGGAAAAGTTGAAAAAGATTTAGTCATCCATGGGCATCTCCAGTCATAAATTTAGTTTGACTACATAGTTCAATTAAACATGACTCTAGGTTAATAAATTAATTATCCGTGCACCAATAAATTTGATTCAATGAATGAACGGGAATTATCTCTGGCGTAAAGGGCACTTTCAAATTTCCAGTTTAAATTTATTCCTACGTAATGTAACGGTATTCACTTGCGTCCATAGTCAAACAAAGCACTCATAATCAGATCATCAACTCCCACGAGGCGTCAAACCAATAAACGTATGTCTTCATCTAACATAAATCAACATGAAAATCTGTGGCAATTGTTGTAACAAACAATAAGAATAATGATGGTGACGTCTCACTCAAAAAATAAATTCTAGCTTTTGGTGTGCCACAATCAATTATCATCATCATCATAATGTTTCTCTCTAAAATCTTGAAAAACAATACAGGATTCACAGCATTGTTTTACTTACGTGCGTTCAAAAAAGAAGTTGCGTTAGTACATATGTATGTCTCTAATGCAATAACACTAACTAAACTTAATGATATGAATGAACCACATTACCTAAATTTTTAATCAAAATTTTTATACACACATACCTATACATGTCTACTGTATTTATTCAGTATTTTTCCCCGTTTGCGCCAACCGAATAATGATAGTAAATAGTAATGAGTATTTTTCATGGTCCATCCATCTTTCCTGTGAAACTCATAATTTATTGTTTTTTTCTTTTTGTTTTCCTTTCTTTCATATAAATTGGGAATGAAATAGGTGGATATCAATCAGTGTTGACCAGTTGGTTGTTCTGAGTGTAGCCGCTGCGCTGACCATTCGCTATTTATTTTTTGAAGAGAAGAACGAAGGATTTCGTAAAATTTCTGAAGAGTCCACAGTGACAACGACGACCACGACTGTGAATACGATTTACATTGATTCTGGTGCCAACTCATCAACATCACCAGCAATACAAGGTGGGTTTTCAAAAAGAACTGTTTTAAGTTTTTTCTGCTTCAAAACTACCATAATTTCTTAAATGATAGACAGCACAATAAAAACATATATATGTGAACATGGTAGCATGTCATCACTGATTTGAAGAAGAAAATTTCTTCTATTTCTACACAGTAATAAATTTAATAGTCATGTATAGTGTTATGTTTATTATCTGACTGACAGTTTAGTTTGAAAATGTGTGATTTTTGTGGGTAATTATTATAACTTTTTTACTTATTATATAGCAGCCCAAGGAATGCTCGCTTCATCCAACGGCAGTACGTTAGGAAATACAACTAGTTCTAATTCTGCTCCCATTCCAATTGCACCAATCATATCTACTACCCGAACAAGGAACACTTCTACTACTACTCCCACGCCATCACAACGAGTCAGAAAAATGCCTGTAAACGCGAAAGAAGTTGAAATTTTGTTGGCACAAAATGGTTTGAATTCAGGGAAAAATCTTGGAGATTTCCGGGACATGTGCTCTAGCCCAGACTCTGGCATATCAAAGTCCAGTTCTGGTTCAGTGACACCAATTACCTTTAGCATTGGCGATCACTCTGAGAGTGATGATGAAGGTGACAGTGAAGATCAATCTTCAACTACAGCAGCAGAGCTTGCCAAGATAGAAAAGTCGGCAGCCAAGTTGGAAAAATTGAAAATGGAGAGAGAGCAAAAGGAGAAAGAGTTGGAAGAGAATTTGGGCAGGTGGTCAGGTCCACCACGATCTTTGGAAGAGTGTTTAAGCATATACAAGACTGATGACGGGGTCAAACAGCTTTCCGATGAGGAAATTATCAACTTGGTGAATGCCAAGTACATTCCAGCGTATCAGTTGGAAAAGGCAGTACAGGATTTAGAGCGCGGTGTAGCTATTCGGTAAGATTTAGTTTGACAGTAAACTAGTTTAATTAGCATAATTTATCGAATGAACTTGAAAATAATGATTGATTAAATATTTTCATAGCCGGAAAATCTCCTGTATGCAAAAGGACATCAAGGGACCAACTCCTGACATTCCATACAAGCACTACGACTACACTTTGGTTCAAGGGGCATGCTGCGAAAATGTAATTGGCTATATCCCTGTTCCAGTTGGAATTGCTGGTCCATTGAATATGGATGGTCAATCTTATTACATCCCAATGGCCACCACTGAAGGCTGCCTTGTCGCCAGTACAAACCGTGGATGTCGAGCTATGATGCATACTGGAGTACGTTCCAGAGTTGTCAACGATGGCATGTCTCGTGCTCCCGTGGTCCGATTCCCATCAGCCACCCGTGCAGCTGAATGTATGATCTGGTTGCAAGATTCCGAAAACTTCCAAGAAATCAAACAAGCTTTTGATTCATCCAGCAGATTTGCTCGATTGTCAAAAATCCACCCAAGAATTGCTGGACGCTATCTATTTATCAGGTTTGTGGCCAAGACTGGAGATGCAATGGGAATGAATATGATTTCAAAGGGAACAGAAGTTGCGCTCTCAGCAGTGTCGACTCACTTTCAAGATATGGAAGTCCTCGCTCTGAGTGGTAATGTTTGTACGGATAAGAAACCAGCAGCTATCAACTGGTTAGAAGGAAGAGGAAAGAGTGTAGTTGCGGAAGCCATTATTCCTGCAAGTGTTATTGAGACCGTATTGAAAACCACAACGGCAGATTTGGTCGAGCTGAATATTGCCAAGAATTTGATTGGTTCTGCAACAGCAGGTTCCATTGGCGGATTTAATGCACATGCTGCTAACATTGTGACTGCTGTTTACATTGCTTGTGGGCAGGTATGTATTTTGCATTCCATTGAAATAAGTTCCCTGGAAGTAACGAAACCTAATAATTTATTTGATTGCTTCGATTCAGGATCCAGCCCAGAATGTAGCCAGCAGCAATTGCATCACAATCATGGAACCCAGTGGCGTTGACGGTCGTGACCTTTTCATTTCCTGCACTATGCCATCCGTGGAGTGCGGAACAATTGGTGGTGGTACCATTCTTCCAGCACAAGCAGCCTGCCTAGAAATGCTTGGCGTTAAAGGAGCCAACACTGCAAATCCTGGGGAAAACGCAAGAACATTTGCACGCATAGTAAGTGCAGCCGTCCTTGCTGGAGAATTGTCCCTCATGTCAGCACTCGCTGCTGGTCATCTTGTCAAGTCACATTTAAAGCACAATCGCTCTGCCACCCTTCTCACTGCTATTGCTATTGAGCAAAATCATGGCCATACTGCCACCATTAACAACGCGTGTACCCCAGTTACCCCTTCCCCCGAAATTCAAAACTTAAAAATTCATTCCCAGGCCCCCAGCTCAGAAACTACCACTGTCTTTAATACTCAGAGTATGAATCAGATCAACAGCTTATCCAACAGCAGTGATCCTATTGCCCAATTGAAAAATGAGGAATTGATTAAAAACAGCTTAAACAACAGCAAGTCGTCCCCAGTCATCACAACAATGGATTTTCTGAGTGTGCCTGATTGCAAGCAGACGTAAATGAGCATAATAATATGCTTCATGATAATTACTGGGCAAGCAAGCTTTTTCCTTGCGTTTAAATTAAACAAGTGATGTACAATAATTAATTAATTAAGATGGGTAAAATACGTGGGAAGTGACCTGAATGAGAGGGAGCTGATATTACAGAAATAAGTGGCTCTTATTTTACATTATTATTAGCTAGATAAGTTTATAGATTTATGAACAAAATATATTTAAAATTTTGATGATTATGAGAGGTTGTAAACCAGTTGATTGAACAAAAGGGCCTGAAGAGCCTTCTGGTGGTTCGGTGCTAAAAAGCAAACTGTGAAAGCAAAGATGATTGATGGCAGGATAATTAATTTCGATTGATTCGAAAACCATTTTTGTTATCATGATTTAGGGAAAAATATATATAGTTTGTGTATTTATTTTAACGAGGTATACGTCATGATGATTGATGGTTCTTGAAAAATATATGACGGTTGCTTCCGTCTTAAATATAACTGATAAATGTATTACTGTTATTATAATTAATTATAGTAAAGTGTAGATGTTAGCACATAAAACACAGCTTGTCCAATAGGCAGCTATACTATTAAAAAGACGATTTTGTTGTCCATCAAGCTTTATTTTTGTGAATAAAAGCTTTAAAAAATCCCAAAGACCAAAACCAAAATATATTTGCATTGAATCAAATAAGCATTTTATTTACTTCATTTTTCACATCTCGTAAACTGGTATCATTTTTAATCGGTTAATTCACATTTATTATCATAATTTTTCATACACAATTTCATAGTTTACTTTTTAATAATATTTAATTTTGTGTTTGACCCTGCACCATGCTTGTTTTGTTTTTCATGAAGAACAGTATTTTTTTTTAGATCATTCACAATTCATTCACATTCAATTAAAGGTTAGTAATCATAATAATGATACATAATATGTTTTTTTCTTCCTCTAAAAGCTTTTCAAAATATGAAAAAATATCCTCGGAGGGTGTGCATCCATGTTTCTTTCTTTTTGATACAAATCATCATTAATATCATATTTATAACCAATATTGACATATTGATTACTTATATTGAAATTGGTTGCAAAAAATTTAAACTTTCTCTTCTCTAAAATTATTTTCGTTTCAAAGGATAGTAAGTTATGTATTTATTTTTTTATAAATAGCTATTCGACTATTGAATATATATAAAGTGATGTTTCTTTTTTCTGTATATTTTTTTCACATAAATTTGTAAAGTGTGTGTGTTTTCATAGGTATATGTGCATTTTTATAGGTTGGATAACTTTTTTTTCTTTCTTTTTCGTTTTTTTGCAATCTCGGGGTTCACCAAAGAAATTCTTCAGGAAAATCCTCTTCCAAATCTATATCTGGCTCTGGTTTTCGTATAGGTCAAGAAGAGGCGGAGGAATCTTTGCCAAGTACTGCTTTTAGAGGTACCTTTTCAAAAAGCGTACCTGTAAGTAGAAGTGTTATCGATTAATTGATAAAAAATAAACCGTTTCTTTTTAAAAATTGAACTTAAAAAAATCTGCATCAATATGATGCATCACGCACATGCACTAGTTTGTTAATTACACATGCATTACATTAAAATAAACAATTTTACAACACGATAACTTTTCTGAAGCATTTCAATTCACAAACGTCTATTCAATTTACGTGCTTGATATGTAAATGTACAAAAAAATAAACCAGATACATAGATCGATAACGACAGATAGAGAAATTCTATATAGCCTAATATTCTAGATTTGTGTCCTATTTTTACTGTTTGTTGCAAAAAATTAACAAAAATACTTTTTTTACGATGAACAACACGATGAACAACACAACACATTCTCATCATTTTTCTCTACCAAGCACAAAAAGCGCACCTGAGTTTTTCGTGTGTGGTGAGCCACTGTGTGTATCACCATCTCCACCCGAAGATTTCCGTCCACTGGTGTCCATCTCACTACTGGCAGAACTTGCCAAGGTTGTGTTGCTTCCATACGGATCAAGAGAGCTTTGTACACTCATGGATCTCCCACCACCGGTTGATCTCCTCGGTCGATTTGGCGATAACTTTGCAGGATCAACAGAGGTTGGGTCGGCCTGATGGAGAATACAAGAGGGCATAACACACACCACACATATACATTTTTATTTTAAGGGGATTGTTTTCTTTTTCATTGATTTATAATTCTTAAGAACAGTCTGTTTTATCAGATTTTTTTTCTTCTTCTCTTTTTTGTTTGGGGACCACAAATGTAAAAAATCCTAACAAGTGTGTATTTTGTTGTCGATTGAAAGATTATAAAATTGACATATTGGTTTCTTAAATCACATTTTTAATTTTTGAATGTCTTTTTCACGGAAATTTCGAAAACAGGTGCGCCCCCTCCGAGTTTAAAAAATAGAAATAAATTATCTAGTTATTTTTTCTTTCGATTTTCTAATGATTTTCTATAAACTACACACTGCGACAATATTACAAAGTAAAATCACAATTCACCTTGTATATGTATGCACATTTTTATGATTCACTATACAAGATATTTTTACTCCTAGTTTCATTGCATCATAAATAATTATTTTCCTGAATTTGCATAGATCAGATGGAATGTTTACAAACTAAGCGTCATCAGTTAACTATGTATATTTACTACTTACACCACAAGATATTCAGTAAATTTTTTTGTATGCTACTTCATATCGCACTATTTCTTTACAACGTTTTCTTCATCATTCATTCGGTTAGTAGATTCTTATGAGTAATGTCATTATAAGAGTGTCATGTCATGTGTAAATATTTTGTTGGATAAATACAAAAATGGATTGCACAGTCCATAAACGTATTTTTTTCATACATAAGTCACACTACTAGCATATTTAACTTTGGATATAGCATCTGTTTCAAAAATTGCACAATGATGATATTATAATGAATTTTGTGTGTTTGTATTAATTTGTAAAATTTTGGTTAATCTCAAAAATGTCTTATTTTTTTCTTCTCAAAAGTCATTACTCAGTAATTGGTATTCTGTATAAGTATTTCGGGAGAAGGTCATTTATAATTATAAGAGTATTAAGATCCTGATGGTGAGTATTATATTTTATTGGTATGCTAAAATGCTAAAAAACCATTAAACTACATTATATAATATGTATGCATGATCCATCCATCGATATTATATGTATGTATGCAACAACCATAACCATCATCATAAATATAACAAGAACAAGACATGTATGACCGTTATATGTACAATTATATGGGCAGCTTCCTAATTTTCAACCTCATCTTCAACGTTCTCTGTTAGGGAGCTGACCTGATAAGCAAGTGCATTCATCACGATATGGTAGGGAACTACTCCAAGTGGGTGAATGTCCTTCATCAAAACATTTGCAGGGATCTTGTGAAACTGAATGTATTCCAGGAAATTTCCTACACACAAAAAATAAACATGTCATGTGAAGAGTTCTGAATAAGTTGTAAAATAAAGTAGTTTGCTTTTATTTTTTAAATAAAAATTCACAGAAAAACTTATACCTATGGAATCTTTCAACTGTCGCTCGGGGTAGTTATCGCAGTACTTTTTGCTCCACATCAAAGCAGCCTATAAGACCAAGCAGGATTGACAGATATATTTTGAGAACATTTTCGCAGAAATGTTTTTTACTTGGAAAAATAGCTTTTTATATGGTTTTCCGTTTTTACCTGAAACTTTGTAAATTCATCTGCTTTAAGCTCTTCCCTGACAAGAATCAAGCGCACAACATGCTCTGGTAATAATGTAAATGATCCCAAGTTCAAAACTTCGGTCCCATGTTCATCCACAAATTCTAAGACCTACAGATGACATTCATATTCATACAGACAGACAGAGAGAAAAAAATGAATACTTATTTTAACAAAATGTTCGTGCTTCATCCTTTTGCTATTTATAGACGGATACAATAAAGTTTTCAAGTTGTCTCAAGATTTTTTTTACCTTTTGTACCAACGATTTCGTACATTTGTACTGGATATACCTTTCCGCGGAAGCTAACAGCGCACACACAGTGTCAACATTTATGCAACATTGGACAAATCCTGTGCAAGCCTTTCGAAGTTCTTCCAATCCATAATAATCTGCTGCGTTCATAACTCCTGAAGAACGAAACATAACATATATGTATCCAAATTTGGATAGCTGAGGTGTAATCTATATTTTTTATGATTTTTTCTCATGAAAAGCAAACATTTTCTTTTATTCGCTCAACAAAAAATAAATGATTATGATGAAATGATCTCATTCTTTTCTTCATTTTTTTATCTTCCAAAACTACTTACCTAATAACGTACGTGGCTGCAACGTGACATAGCCTGTGTGAATATACTCAATCAACTGGCGGAAGACGTCAGGCTCAAATTCCTCAATGATCAGGGTTTGATGTTGTTGAGGCTGTTTTGCGAATTAAGTTTACCAAGAGAATTTGTGTGGGGCAATACGAAAAATGAAAGAAAGAAACACGGGAAAAACGGTTTATTTTAGAATTGAATTGTGATGTAAAAATTAAAGAAATTTATTTTTAAAATATGGAAAGCAATATTGAAAAAAAATCATTAATAATTATTACGCTTTGAGTATAAAACGCGGACGAATAAGAAGAAAGTTATTTGCTGACAGGATAGCAGAAAAATGTTATATATTTTTTGAAATATAGAAGGTTTGACAGTTTTTTCTGCAGATTTGTCAATAGAACTACAGAGTGACCAGAGAGAGAAAGTTAGAGAGATAGCGTGATAGAGAGAGAGAAACAGCAGTAGATAGAGAAATAGAGAGACATCGAGCGAGCGAGAGAAATAGAGAAACGAACATCCGTCGACTGTGCAAATACAGAGTTCTTTTCCTGATAGAATTGCACAATTTAGAAGTGAACCATTAGGGGAAAGCTTTTTATAATTAGTTAACCAAATGCATCCTTATTTTTTACTAATTTCCTTGTAATGTAGTTTGACAACAAGGAAATAAACATGATATGATGAAGGAAACTAAACTTTTATAATTTTTTAAAGGGAAAAAATATACTTGTGGGCGGTGAGTTGGTAGTAAAGGTAGGTATACTAAATAAAGTGAAGTGCCATAATATTACCTCTGCTATTCTAAGTTTTATGTGGTAGAATTTTAACTTGTGTGTGGGATATGTTACCAAAAAACTGCTTTTATGTGGAAGACGAAGGGGAATTATGTGATATTTACATAGTACGAAGGCATATTACTTTTGTGAGTTAAAACTTTTACCATACCACCCCTACAGGTAAACTAACTTGTGCTAATTACTTGCAGGAATACCAAACCACCATAGAATAGACTATTGTACTCATCCTCGCGCAGATACATGCATCATTAAAATTGAGAGAATACTTTGCCTTGTCTTGAAAAGAGTTGTTGTGTGTGTCTAAAAACTTATTATTATACTTTATACAGATTTGCTTGAGGGCAGTATAAAAGATTATAACTATCATCATTAGATACTCTGAATTACATATATCCGTTTTTAGTAACAAAATGTGAGTGCGAAGAGCTTGTTTTTTATAGACAACATCATCAAATCACAAAGGTGGATAATATTAATGTATAAAGTTAAGTACTACCAGGAAAAAAATAATTGGGTGAATGGAAAGCGAAAGGACAGGGGGTAAGGGTGCAACGTGTCTTGTTTATTTAGTTTTCATTACAGAGAATAAGAGTGCTATTATTTGTGTCATTTCACTTGAAAGAGCTTTCTTGTTCTCTAGTTAATGAGAAAAAAAGTTACAAAAGATGATACTGATGAATAGTTACAAATAAAAATATGATAAGAGAGTGGAAGCAGTAGAGAGGAAATGGGAAAAGAAAAGGAATAAGGATATGTGTTTTTTTCTGATGATGCTGGGAGAAAATAGGCGAGGAGGAGAGGAAATAAGCATATATTTTTTACACAGATACATTCGGAAAAGTACATACACGACATATCTTACAGGACACGAACAGGACAACGCCAAGGAAAATGATAAAGACGACAAAAGAAATATGAGAGGAGGCCCTTTAGTTACTATACACAAATATGCATATGGAAATAACATATATATTACGGGTTGTTGGTCTTTAAAAGTGTATTGAGATGGAAGATGGTGTGTGTATATAGTTAGTATGATTATTATTATTACACTTTATAGGTTGCACAGAACAAAGAATTATATTTTACATGGCGAGAGAAACGAGAAGAGAGAAAGATACAGAGAAAGAATTATAGAAAGAAATAGAGTAAGACGACAAGAAACAGACGTAAAATGTCAGTGCTAATTAACTTCTACTCAAATCAATATAATATATACATATACTAGGCAGGCACTAGGCACACTAGGATGGAAGAAGTGAGCAAGAGATAATGAGGATGATATGATGTTGATTATGATTAGTAGGGCACACTAACGAGAAGAGAGAAAGGTTTGGTTTGGTTGGATATTATTTGGCAGGTTAATAATAATATGAAAAACTACATGTTATAAAACAGCTATGCATAACAGATCAGCAGCAGCGAAGAAGAGAAACGGCAACATGTTGAGCAACATAAAGCATTCACTTGGAAAACAGACGCAGACGGGATGAGATCAGAATGAAGAAAAAAAGAGAAGAGAATTTAACAAAGCGAGAGAGAAAAAGAGATCAATGTGTTTCGAAAGATATGTTTTTGCTAGTTTTAGTTGTTGAAATTTTGTACATACAAATGTCTGTTTCAAAAGGTAAATTTTATATTTATAAAACATATATAGTGAACTGTGTATGTTTTTTGTATATATAGACGATAAGATACATATATTTTTTTATGTAAGAGTTATGATATGATAATGTATATAAAATACACAGAAAGAAAAAAGAGGAAGTCAGAAGAAGAAGTCACCTCAGAGATGGTCGAGAGCTGATGTTGAAATCCTCGCTATAATGTCAAAACATTTCCACGTTGGAAAGGACAATATGCATATAAAAAAGATAGAGAGAGAAAAAAGAGAAACAGACAGACATACATACACAGAAAGACTATAAAACACATATATGTGTATGACTTATATATTTGTACATACATAAAATTATAGTAAGTAGGATGTTTTCGTTTACTTTTTACTTGAAAATTTTTCAAAATGTAATTATTTTTCCAAGTCAAGTCGCACTTCATGATAAAAAATAATAATTCTATTACGCTGTGTGTGATCTGATAATGTATAAATAAATGTATGTAATGCAAGTAGAAAATGTTCACATATGCTTGCCTTGTTCTACAGAAGAGCTGCTTCGTGAATGCAAGCAAGCAAAGTGAAAGTGATACATGAAAAAGTTTTCTATTTTTGCAGTAAAAGATATGAGCACAAGAGACAAAATTATTTTATGCTGATTTTATGTTACGAGATAACAGCACAGAAAAAGTTGTCGTTTCTCTGAAAGGGATACCTAAACGGTAATGTACCAAAAATGTTTCATATTATCAACGTATTCTTCTTCTGACGACGTCGACTGTAAAAACCCATTTTCATTCTTTAGAAAAAGTACAAAAAATGAAATTATGTCGGATGTTTTTCAAAAGGGTTCTACCAATTTGTACTGAACTCTAGTTTTTGTGCCGCTTTTTGAAACGAGAAGAATGCAATAACGGACTTGTGAAGAGAGAAATATTCCTGCAGAAAGTTGGAATGCAGAAGGTTTGCCAAGAATAGCGGGCATTTCTTTCTGTGGAACTCGGTTGGATGAATGGCTTTCCCTTTTTTGTACAAAAATATTTCGACCAGTTGAATACCTTTGTCGTCACATTCGTGGAACATTAGAAAATAGAATTCTATGTAAATTTATATGCCCACAAATAATTTAGTTCAAATGGTAGCACTCCAATTGCAAAACATTTGGGCAATTATGCTCACTTTAGCAGATAGATTTTTTCATACGTATTATAACTTTTAACAGTAAAACCTTGAAATGTGTTAAAAGTAACTTTATAAAATAATTCATGGATATTTTGCGTCATACATAATAGTTTTTTAAAAAGATGATGAAGAATATAAAGTGAAAGTAATACTCACTGATGGCTTGGATGGTTGGTTTTGCATATTCAACAATGGCTCCGAACTTCTCTTGAGGAATAATCTTAGTTTGTTTTCACTCCTTGGAGCTTCCTTCTTCTTCTGTGGTGACGGTTGTTGGTACAGTAATTTATAGAACACCCTATGAAAACAAGCATGTAAGAAAAGAAGTCAGAAAATGAAAACCTGGTAATCAGTAAACTTTTTTTTCTTTGCGTTGAACAAACAAACAAATAAAAACGTATCTGGATCCCTTCCTAACGGATCTCTAATGAATTCATTTACTTTCTTCCTTTATTTATTAAACCGTGCGTGTATTTACATGAGTTCAACTTCTTTGTATACTTTACCTGCTTCTCGCAGCCAAAACCGCCCTAACCGCACAAACAGGCTCCCTGGTATCTCCAACTAGAAAGGTAACGTCACAAAGTTCGGGCATGGAAGCCAAAAACTTCATATCCTCCGCCAATCCCGTCTTATTTTCGAACGTTGAGAAGTCAGGTTCGTCACCCAGAGACTCCGCCATCATGTAAAATGCTTCACTGAGCATCCCTTCTGTCCTCCACGGTGAGTCGGGACAGACTGCCAGCCAAGTCAAAAGAAATCCGAGTGAAAGTAGGGAAAGCTCACTAGCTCTTTGGTAATGTGTGCTCGTATGATAAAAAAAAAGGTTTTGTGCGTTGCGTTTTTTAGCGTGTGGGAAAGCAAAAAGGAAAGTGAGTGAGTGCGGAAAAAATATGAGAGAAAAATGATGAAGAAAGAGAGAAAATGTGATATAGGGATTGTGGTTGTTGGTGCTGCAAATAAAAAATATATGAGAAACGGAAGAAAATAATATATTATTACTTTTATAGGTACATATACATAATCTAAACATACACATTTCTACATATACTTCGGAAATATGTGAGTAAACATCCTTTACTCTACACAGAGAGACTTCACAATGCATTATTGTTAAAAAGTTTCATTAAGCAACAGATGTGCAAGCGCTATCTATTTCACAAGCTTACACACGAAAAAATAGAGAAGGCCGTGCCGAATGTCTCGGCCTTTTTTAGAGAACGCGAACATATTGAACATGTAATAAAGTGTTCCATATAATATATTTGTGTATACTTTCACCAAGATCATGTTCTGTCCCTACTACCACCACAATGTCCTATAAAACTATAAAAACATCCTATATTTTATGATAAGTAATAGCTTTTTCTCTTTACTCCTCTGTCTGATTCCTGTCAGAAACATAAAAGCGATCTGGTGGACTCCTATTTTATATATACTGCTATTTTGTTTATGAATGTATGCATATACCTATGTACCATTTAATATAAAATCGTCACTGCCACCAGTAATCATTTTCTGGCATGATAAATAGGCCGAGTGAGAGGTAAACAGCGTTTAATATAGCAGGGGAGGGAGACATGCCATACTGTTATAAGTATATGTCATTTACCATCATATCATCATGTCATGCCATAACCACAAACCACTACGTACGCACGGGACAAAGCAGGCCAACAAGAAAAAGTGTCGCTTTATCTTGTTTGGTGATGATGATGTTGCTGACAATGATAAATATGACCTAGCGTTCATCGTTGGCAGCTACATGGCAATTTATTATGTAATGCACGATATGGTATAATATGAGATAATTAAAAAGAAAACACAATCATGCATATTATAGTTCAGATTACAATGTGTGTATGTATGAGTTTTCTATATATTATGTATATGTATATGCTTGATAAAATGTAAAAAGTGAATAGATAACAATTATCATACAAGCGAATTTCGCATGCTATAAAATATTAAGCTTGATAAATTGATAATATCTGCATACTGATTCAAGCATATTTACAGCAAATTCTAACATAATATATATACCATTTCAATATCAAAGTTACTGTTCCATAATCATCGTCAATTTACTTACCTAATAAGTTTTTATAAACTTTCACTATTCCAGGTAGCAGCAATCATCTCAAATCTTAATGGTTCAGAAGACGGTTTATCTAGTCGATATAGTTGTAGTGGTTGTGGCAAAAGTGGTTGTTGTTGCTGGAACATATTTAATGCTTTTTTCACAGAAAATACATAAGTGTAAGGTCTGTTTGTTGCTTCTGCTGCTGCAGGTGGATCGTCAAAAGATGCGCATATGGCAAGGAAGCTGCTTTCTTAGGGGAAGATTATGATGAAATGTGCGGAGGCGGAGAAGTGGAATAAAAAGAGATGTATGTATTTTAAGTGTGTTTATTGATATTTTTTGAAATTGTGTATATGCATGCACCATAATAGGGATTTGTTAGAATGGATGGAAGCTTCTTCTTCTTTTCTTACCTAAGTTGTGTTGCAACAGGAGTAATCCATATATATTTTTTTACACTTTTCCTTAATGTTCCTTATATACTTCTCAAGGTATTATATAAATTTATCCATGCAAATGAAAGTCGTCACGTCACGTAAGAACCTTTACATTTTATAGTTTGGGATGAAATAGGATGAAATGTTGGACAAGAAACACAAAGGAAGGATAACAGAGTAAATCACGTGTGCTTTATAAATAAGGAGACGAATATAGGGAGAAATGGGAAAAATTATAAAAGCACCGTTGTGCTTATATGTGTCGCGTTCTAGATAAAAAATAAAAGAGAAAAATACATTTGCCTTATAAATCTGCACAGCACGTAGCACATTAACTTATTCAATAAAAATTTCTAGCAGAAAAGTGCAAAAAGTGGTAATGCTAATGATAAAGCTCACCTCGATCACTTAACGAAAACTCGTGAGTGGTGAAAACTTTTACTGGTGCGATTGTACACTTTTCTGTCTAGTCTTTTAAGGTGGTAAGGTGAAGGAAGCAATTATGATAATTGAAAAATGTATACACATACGTGTGTCGTGAGTATAGAAATATTTTTGAGGAAGAGGTGGTGGAGGATAATGGCAGTAATAGGAAAACCAGAAATATATTTGTTTTAGGGGGTTAGTAGAAAACCAAGCTATTTGTTTTATGCACGATGAGGATTTCAAAGAAAACTTGTAGTATGTATCACGTATGTTTTATTTTCAATAAGAGGAGAAAAGTAATTGAATGCACAAGTGAAAATCAAACTAGAATGGAGTTGAAAACTTGACAACAGGAACAACAACAATAACAAATGAAGATGAAGTAGCAAAGTCAGTGAGTTGATCTGGAAAAACTTTTTTTGCCACAAAAGTGACCAAGAAACAATAGAAGTAGAGAAATATAAAACGTTTTGACAAAACAAGAAAACTATACTTTTTAAAGGTAGAAGAGATTTATATGTTATTAAATAAGTGCAATGAATAAAAAAAGGGATAAAGTCGACTGGTAAATGGAAAATAACTGACTTGTTGTGAATGTGTCGTGTGGAGAGAAAGTTGAAAGGAAGCAGGGAAGAATAATTTTTCGGAGAAAGTGAATGGAAGGGTAGTGTATAAAAATAGATTTGTTGAGGAAGATGGAAAGAGAAAGTTTTGAATGTTGAGTTGAGTGGTTGGAGTATTATGATTGTATTTATGTGTGTGTGTGTGTATATCTGTCTGTAGCTTTGCGCTTTTTGTTCCAATTTTATTTAAAGTTGTGGGTATATAGATCATGACAGAGTTGTATAATGTGCGTGAATGTACGTAGGTGTTTTAGTGGTGAAAGGTATGAATGGTAAAAGTGTAGTATTTATACATTGCAAGTAATTTTTTATGTGTTGTACATCTGGTATGGCCTGTTTATGCGAGAGAGGGAAATAGTGAGTGGGAAAAAAGATCGATAGCAATGCAGCAGGTGGTTCTACCATCTTCGGGTTGGAAATGGTGGCGCAAGCGACTTTCCGGTTGTGA
>JAQFXM010002193.1:0-26177 GCA_034693345.1 Entomobrya multifasciata
TGGCTGAAAATCAATAGGCTTCTTACTTGTACCCTAAGGTACTTGTGTACCAAATTTGAAGTCTGTAGGTCAAAGTGCTTTTGAATTAGAGCGTGGACAGACAGACAGACATACATACAGACAGACAGACAGACAGACAGACAGACATGAAATACGATCGCAATAAGAAGTACAAGTACTTGCACTTCTTAATAATGTAATTTAAAAACTTAAAACAGCTACACTAGAGCAGTTAAACACTGAATAGCTTACCATCGTCTGCCAACTTGAGTAGAGTCCAGAGAGCCCAGTACCGAACTTCTGGGGCATTTTGAGATCCCACTAGACTATAAAGCTGCCCAAGATTCCTGAATGATTCAAACAAATAAGTTTATATCTCTCAATGATCTAAGAAGCTCACAAAATATAAATTTTTAATGAATTTACCGAAAAGTAAAATAGTATATCCGGTCACGACTTAATTCAGACATCACTTCAAAAATTCTCGATAAAATCTCTTGTCTAGATGGAGATTCTCGCAAGAGCTCGTGAGATGTTTTCTTTGAGACCAGATTAGCTAGAAATCCACAGCAAACGTGGGAAAACTGAAAAGCATCATAATTAGAAATGACAATAAGAATGACATAATTAATTAACTTTCAAATACGATTTAAATCTATTTTTACCTACATTTTGGTCTCGATTCCCATTTTTCTCTAAAATTCCAAGAAGCAGCTGCATTTTATCGGATTTAATTAGCTGGGTTTCTATTATGGAACCAGCTTTCACGTTGTGAACGAGGTTTGTCAAAAACGCTGAAATAATTAAGGTAAAATTACTAATTAGCTTGTTTATAATTTTTTTAAACTTTAAATTCCGCTTGTGCTTGTTTTAATTACCTAAAATTGGTTTTTGAAGATGCAGTAATAACCTCACGTTGTTATCTTCATTGCACTCTTCATCTCCACCACTGCTTATCTGAATCAGTTTAAAACAAAGATCAATAATCCTCGTTTTCTCAAAGTGACCATACAAATTGTCTTTAGTTAACGAGCACGTCCAGTTGAGCAAAATTAGCCATAATGTTGGCATTTGATCCAATTTCCGAGCGTTGAATAACTGGTCCATCAAGTTACACATTTGCTGAAAAACAAAAAAAAAACGAGTCAAAATGTTAATTTTAAAAGGTATTTTAAGTAAGTCTTGATTAAAAATCAAATCGAATACCTCAATATTTTCCGTCTTCCTCAGACTTTCCACATCATCCTGAACTTTACGAACATTACTTATTGAGTAAAGTAAATGGGTAATTGACTTGATCAAAAAGACGTCAGATGTATTGTTTCCATTATTGGGGGAACTCGCCACAATTGCAGACTTCAACAAAACGGGCACCACCCTTTCCGCATAGTATGTATTCTACCAAATAAAGTTAAGAAAAGTCTAATTAATTTCTTAAATCTTATTGATAATCAAAGAGAAGTATTTAAAGTTTGCATACCATATTTAAACGAGACACCTGCAGAAGCAAGACAAGCACACCATTCCTCAATAAACTTAGATCCTGACCGTGTATCTCCATTCCTCGAACAACACACTCGAAAACCCTGTTCATTCTAATGTCGCAGACATACTTTGGTATTCCTGCTACTCCACTGACAATTCTCTTTAGCACGTGAAACATTGCAGCTAAAGACACGATAACTGTGTGCTTATCCTCCAAATGATAACTAATTGTTTGCAGTAACAAGTCTAGTAGAGTGAAGCAGGGAACAAAGTCTGTAAAGTTGTTCATCTGAATTTTTTCATGAAGAATTCGAATAGCTTTGCGAAGAATACTGTCCCGTTGCATGTAAACGTTTATGGAACAAAGAAGTTGGTCCATGGTGTCCCCTCCAGCGACCTGCTTGGCTGGAATGTTGTTCCGGCTGGAGGCATTGTAGTGGCTTCCCAGTAAACCAAGAAACTGGAATGGTCGGTGGAGTCTATATGATAAGCCGTTTATACAACAATATGGTGTTCTGGAGGTTGATGGCCGAGTTGGTTCAAATCCAGCCAGGTTTGTTCCAGAAATGTCAAGTCCCTGAAGATCTGGAAGGGAAGTTGTCAGCTTTTTCAGGATGGTTCCCGGGTTGGCGAAAATTGAGGCAAGTTCATTGTACTGGGAAATGTCAAGATATCTAAAACACAAATATACACAAGTAAAAATTACTACTTATCTAATGCAGTGCAATTATTACTAAAATGCTTTGAAAGCTCACCTTAATTTCTTGAATTCTGACAAAATATTCCAAACCCTTTCATTGTAATCCACCAAGACATCATACAAGTGTAAAGACATCAACGAATCCTTTGCAGCCAGCAGAAAATCCAAGTTTAATACTTCCTGACAGCTTGATAAGTCCAAGTACTTCAGATTTACTATGAACTCTCTTGTAAGATATTCCCAATAGTCTACATGAACTCTTCCAAGAATATTTGGAGAATCCGCTCCGCCTGTACCACTGTCGTCACCTCCCCCTTCACCCCCACCAGGTATAGGTGAAGTTATCTCCGACACTGATGACGCTGGCAAGAGTCTGTGGCGAACTGATTGTGAATGTGTAACATGATGCCCCCAAATCACTAGTTTTTGCAGCTTTCTAGTGAGAAGCAGTCCAGGAGGCTTGTTTGTTTTGCAAGTAAAATCACTGTCGCTTTTGGCGTTACCTCCAAACTTTCCAGCGAAAAATCTGGTAATTGACTTGGCAAATTTGTGGATGCCTTCTTCCTCAGCTTTAAATTTTAAACAAGAAACAAATAATTAGGATAATTATGTTTATAGGTTAGATTTAAAAATGAAGTAGGCTTTTGTACAAACTTACTTTCCTTCAGGTACAACATCCAGTTATCAATATTTGTGGGTAGAATCTGAGTCGAGTTGCCAATAATGAGACATTCCAAGTTTTTCCCGAATTTGTTGATGGTGTCAAATGACTTTTTCGTCAGACATGGACAGTTGTGAATGTCGAGGGATACCGGATAATTGGCAAGGATTAAACGCAGTTGTTCATCCTTCAAATTGGTACAGTTTCGTAAATGGATTGTCCGAAGTGTAGGAATCTTGTGGTGCTGCATAGAAAATAAAATGACATTTTGAAATGAATTATTATATTGCATAGTTCAAGCATGGACAATTGAATATATTTACAATGAAGTATAATTAGCTGTTTCAATTTTAATTAATAAATTACCACTGCATAAACAAGGTAGGCGTAATCATCGGAAGAAATACAATCAAAATTCTTAATCAACTTTTCCCAAAGATGGTTTGGAAGGTTGACTGCAGACTTTTGCAGTTTTTGTTTCTTGTCTTCTATTCCACTTGTGGTACTTTTTGGGGGTACCAAAAGCAATGGTTTAGCATTGGCTATACAAAACCGGATGCAGATGTCTTCGAGAGAAGGCGACGAGAAAAGCTCTTCTCGGTTACGAATTGTAATTATAGACATCATTATTTTTTGTTACGAAACAGTTTTAAAAATTAATACTTTTTGTAGTAATTTAAATTCTGAGAAAGGAGAGAAATGAGAAATACTCTCGGTTGGTGTGCTCTCACAAAATCTAACTTTATACTGAAGTGGTAGCTTTTCCATAGGAATTGATAGTCTCATAAGATATTAGTAATTGAAGGAGAAAACGTTTCGTTCGCTTCGAATTAAACTAATTATGAGCTAATTTATTAAGTTAACGTGGGCATGTATGCAAACGTATGGTATAGGTATTTCGCGTAGTAATTTCAATAAAGTTGTTACACTCATTTAATTTCTCCTGCAGGGTCTACAGAACAAAGTCTTGGTGTAATTGAATTACTTTGCTAAATGTTGGCTCAATATGAATTATGAAATATGAATTAAATATGTATATCAGTCAAATTAAATGAACAGATAAATCAGTTTTAAACTTTATCATTTCAAGTTAACTGTGTAGCATTTTCAAATTAAAGTAAATTTCGGTTAAGTAGTAATATGTACATTGTACTACATTTTAATAATTTTCCATGAATGAAAAAAGTTTTGATGGAAAGCGAGCGATCACAAACACACAGCAGCCAGCCTGAAACCGAAATGTCGACTTTTCGATGAAGTTATTATACTTTTTTGTATTCTCCATTGTAAATAAAACATATCGAAATAAACATGTATTTAAAAAAGGATAAACTGGAAAATTTTAATCATTTTCAATGTTCATTGAGTATTTAATATGAATGAATATCAAGTTTTCTAGCAGCTACAACTAAAAAACTGAGCACAGGTGGTGACCTCAACACGTCGTTCGCCTTTCTGAGATCTTGCGAATGCGAGGAAAACCTCCTCCAAGCTTGTTTCATTGACAGAGTAGTCCTCAATCATGTCCTCGAACTCTGTTTTGACTTGCTCCAGCATTTTGAACAGAGTGTCCCATGAAATGGAAGGGTTTTCCAAGTGGTACTGAAGCAAATTCTCATGCTTATCTTTCAGCGAACAAGGCTGGAACGTTTCACTAATTTTCTCCTGGAACAATGTCAATCTCTCATCAACCTCAGGGGTTTGATATGCCAAATCCGGTTTTAACTTGATTAACAGGCTGTATCCCTGAGCAAACTTGGTTTTCAAATGCTGCACTCCACCAAAACACTGGAACTGACCATTGACCATGATTCCTAACCTGGAACATAAAGCTTCACACTCATCCATGCTGTGCGACGTCAGAATGATGGACTTGCCCGAATCCCTAATCTTTTCCAGAATGCCCCAAAACTGGTGCCGTGAGACAGGATCCACTCCACTAGTCGGTTCATCCAGTAGAAGTAATGCTGGGTCACCAATCATGGCCATTGCAGCGCTCAATCTTCGCTTCATTCCCCCACTGTAGTTGCCACAACGCACGTCAGCACTCTCAAACAGACCAAATCTCTGGAGCCACTGTGTGGCCTCTAGTTTCGCTCCTCTATATGAAAGTCCCCTAAGCACTCCAAATAGTTCCAACATTTCTCTTCCAGTAAACACCACAAGGATTGCGTCAAACTGAGGACAGTAGCCAATATTGGAAAAGAAAAACCTCGGCTTTTGAATCGTCGTCGTTCCGAACCCATACACGAGTCCCTCTGACGGAAACTCCTCGCCAGTTATCATTTTAAAAACTGTAGTCTTCCCAGCACCGTTCACCCCAAGGAGCCCAAAGCACTCTCCGTAATGCACATCAAAGTTTACTTGACTCACAGCAGCGAAATCACGAAAAGCCTTGCTCAAATTTTGGACCACCATACACTCCGTTCCAACTTGACCTTCAAACATCATTAACAAATTTAATTGATTGTTAATGTTTATTGGGCCAACTAATCAGCATCATGCATAAACATAACGTACCGCTATGAACTAGCGCATTCACTCTTTCCGCTTCCTCATACACATCGTTATCATAAATATTCGGAGGAAAGGGTGGTGGAGTCTCTCTTCCAAATATCTTCCGGAAAACTTTGTACTCGATCAGCACCAGCAATACCACATAGATCACACCCAAAAGCACCACATAAAATAGTTCCTGACCAATTCCAGGCACTTCGCTAAGAACCCCAAAATTAATAGAGCTTTTCCAGCGCACGTACGAACAACACTTTTGTTTTCCATCTCCACATGACTTCTTGTACATTCCCGCCCTACCAATGTATTGTGTTAATGCCAAGAAAGCTGGCATACTAGGGAAGAAATAACTTATTATTTTAATCATCAAATCTACATAATAAAATCCACCCTGGAGTCCAGTCATGTTCGACAGTCCCACCAATAAAAAGCCAAAAATGACTCCAGTGAGCAAGTTAATTGTTGTGACAAGAGCAAACCCTCCAGCCGTCGTTGTCGACCGGAGACTCAGCAGATAATCCAGTGCAAGAAATGAGAATCCGTAGCACATTAAAATAAGAAAGAGCACACCAGCACCGTCATTCACCACGAGGTACTCATAACCCGATAGTTCAACAATGGCAATCAAAATAAGTGTTAAAATGACAGCAAGAAAATACAGGGTGTAGTCCCAAAGGAAATGGGCAAGCCAATAGCTTGCAGGCTGAAGACCAGTCATAAATTGGAGTTGCTTCACATTTGTAATCTTCTCTTCGATGGGGCCTACGATGAAAGTGGTCAAGAACAGGATGAAAGCCAGAAGTAGTAATATGGCAGCCCCTAAATCGCTCTCGTTGTAAAAAAAAAAATTCACACAAGTCTACATTTCTACTGAGTTGGTTAAAATCAGAATTGCCACCATTGTAATCTGGGTTGTTGGGATCATAATTTCGTTTCATCTTTGGTTGAGGTGGACGAATCCATGGATGATTTATTACTTGAATTTTGTTATTTCCTGAGGGATCTATCGCTCTCAAGGCTATGTTAGTTGCAGTGTTAAGGGCCAAAGGTGCGGAGTGGTAAGGGTACGCATTAAAGTATCCGGTGATCTTATTTGCATTAGCGTCAGCGCCAGCTGCAACAGCGAATATCAGGCGTTGCTTGTACTTTCTCATATCAAACTTGCCTACCTCTGCAACTCCATTTTTAAAGTTGGCCAAGGATGTGCCAGCATATTTCTCGGCGGAGGAGCCGAGGACGGCTTGAACATGGGGTTCCAAGTTGGAATTTTCAGAAGCATAATAATAGATTATTGGGGATTTGTAATCTTCTAGCCTCATTAGTAGAGGGGGTTGGGGTTGACCATTTTGTTTGAGGGCAGAGTTGGATACTTGCGATCCTGATCCTGTCTCTTCTGATCCGGTTTGTTGGGATCCTTGTGACATCTCAATCTCAACTTTCTTAGCTTGTTTTTGTACAATTATAAGAACTCCAATGATCAAGAAGAAAGGGATAATGGCCTCGAGTAATAATAAAAGCCATTTGCGTTTCAACAGTATCCACTTTTTCCTTAACAGTGCAATAAAACTCCCAACTATTTTATTCATTCCAGAAACTTTAGGAGCTGATAGACAAAAACAGCAAGTATGTTGAATTGTATTCGCCAGTGTTAACATAAAATATTGACATTTTGTACAAGTACAGCATTTCAAACCTTTTCCAAAATCGTCCTCTGTCCACACATACTTTTGAGTGGGCTCCCGTTCCTCTTCCGCTGCAAGCTCACCAACACTGTAATATGTTTGGCATGAAAGTTGTATGTAATGGCTTGAATTATCAAGCTTATGTTCTACTTCATATGTACTTAGAATTACTTTGTTTACCGTAAAAAAACTTCATCCATTGTAGTCTGCTGTAATCCAATAGTTTGGATACCCAACTTGTCTTTGTTTCCACTCAAGTCGGTGAACATTTTTGTGAGTGCTGCTGTTGTTGCTGTTTCCGCAGGCAGTGTCAGAAAAACTTCCTTGGTTTCATTACTCCATGCTTCTCTTTTCACCGAAGCGCCAGAAATGTGTTTTTGTACGAGAGTGACGATTTTTGGAACATTCGTATTTTCTGGAGCATTCCTGGGCGCTTCACCCTCAGGTTGGTTTTCTGCAAGCTTGGCTGCTTTACTGGGATCTTGATCTTGAGAGTCTTCTTGCGTAAGTGTCAACTTTAAATTCAAGCCAGTTCCATAGTATTTCTTGAGAAAGGCAGTAGTTCCGATGCACTGCAGTTTTCCTGCCGCCATTATCCCGATTCGGTCCCCCAGGACGTCGGCCTCCTCCATAAAATGAGTAGTGAGGAGGATAGTCCGTTCGCCCCTGAGCTCCAACAGCAAGTCCCAAATTTCCCGCCTGGCTTGAGGGTCCATTCCACTCGTGGGTTCGTCTAGTATAACGGCCTTGGTCCCTCCAATAAGTGCCATTGCAAGCGACAACTTTCTCTTTTGTCCCCCAGACAGTTTGCTTGCGAGAGTAGAATTCTTGTCAATCAAATTCATTTTTAACAACAAGCATTCAGCTTCTCCCTTGGCGTACTGACGTGACATTCCTCTCAGCTGCAGTGTATTAAAAATTTGACAATTTATTTCTAAACAGTTTACAATTAATTTTTTTTAAAGAACTTGCCATTCCAAAAATGATTAACTGCTTGAGAACTGGTATATTGTCAAATAGCATGTTATGTTGCGGACACAATCCCATGTGCTCCCTTGCCTTAACCATGTCTTTTCGTACATCGTGTCCACCCACAATCGCAGTTCCACTCGTTGGGGAAAAGAACCCAGTTATCATTGAAATTAGCGTAGTTTTCCCAGCACCATTGTGACCCAGCAGGGCAAAGATGTCTCCAGTGTACATCCTCAAACTCACCCCATTTACAGCATGCTTCCTCCCAAACCTTTTGAACATGTTTTGCACCTCAATTCCAATAGTTTGCTCATTTTTCCTAGCTTCCGGCTCAAAACTTGTATACGCAATCGTTTCGTCTTGTTCTGGTTCAGATTTCGTAGGACCTTCAACATTTGTACCTGCAGAGGATATGGTTTCTTTTACTGAAGTACCTTCAGCACCTTCACCAACACCTTCCTCTTTCGGACCCTCTTGCTTATCAACTTCGGTCCCCACTTCAAATGGTACTACATGCGTTGCAACTTGAGCACGTCTCACATTGCCCCGTCGTTTAAACATTTCAGGAAAGTCGAACAAGTACCACGGTCTCCTTACACCGTGCTCAGAAGGCAAAACATTTTCGAAGTACAAGGCAAGCAGTGAGTAGACTATGACTTCTGCTATCATCATACCAATTATTTGCATAAGAGACACATCATAAACCACACCACTCAAGACTTTGCTGCTAGGCTTATATTCTTCAAATGCGTAGTTTAGCCCTTCCCAATCCCATTGAGCTCCGTATGGTCGATCTGAGTCATCTAGAACTGTACGCAAATACAAGTATAAAATAAATCTTTAATGCGCATGTGCCTGAATTACTACCATATTAAATTACTAATTTACCTTCTATCTCAAATTTAGCAATCAGAATCAACGCATATGTTATAGCGCAATTTGGAAAGATCAGAAACGCTATTTGATTACCCGCGATCAGAAAAAGAAATGAGCTAATCACTGAAATCAGCACTGCAATAGCGGTCGCAATTGTTGCTGAAAAAATCGTATTAAAGTTATTACATATTTTGTTGAAATTACGTGGTATTTATGTGATAACACAATTTTATTGTAAAATTAAGTGATGTCTGGGATCGATAACGTAATGTCTGCAGTCTGGGATCAACTTTGGGTTCAAGTGAGGTCAACATGTCGGTCAATTTTGGTCAGTTTGGTAGCTTTATGTACGTTCGTACTGTAAGGCCGGACGGCCACATGACAGCAGCATGAGGAAAATTGTATACCCCTAGCGCGTAAATAGTTAAGCTAACTTAAAATTTAAACTACCTTTCTATAAACTCACGTTTTTTAACCACAGAACAAACAAAGAAGCAGAAAGCAATGGTTGCTAGAACATAGAGAAAAAGTATGAAGGCCACTAGAGTCCAGTCCGAGAACACGAAATATGCTTCTGGCTCACTGCATTTAAATCTTGGGTCGTTTTTAAGTGTTATCCTACTGAACAAGAGTAATGTACAAATGGACATTGAAATTAGCAAGGGCACCAGCGAATTGATCATCCATCCCAGCCACTGAATCCCTCCAGATACTCCAGTCGACTTTAAAAGCTCAGAAATTCCAGTCTGCTTTTCGCTTACCACATTCCTTGTAATTGTTGGCACCGAAAACAAAACGGAAAAGGTGAGAAGGATGTGAACAAGGAATATTCCAAATGCAGGACCTCGACTGCTTGGAGATTTAACACTATAATATCCTAAATTTTCAAGACCAATCTATTGAATAAACATTGAATTTAGACCCACATTAAAAATAAATCATTCCTTTAAACTGTCCAAACTAATATTAATACAATGCATTATTTATGAACTCTCTCTTGCCACACGCACGGACTTACTTCGTAAGTACTCGAATTCTGTCCTGTAATCATCTCGATAAGTACAGTGTCAAGGGCATACTGAAGACTTAAAAATTGAGATCCGTCGTACGCTTGTCGATGAGCTATATATTTTTTAAATGTTTATAATTAATTAAGAAAAATATTGTTTTTAAAACGTAATTTAACGTTCCATCTTGTTTTTCAAACCATCGTTTGGCCCGATGTGTGCAAAGTCTCCATCCCCTAACTTTTGTGTTGGTAGAATTTTCTTCGTACTTGGAAGGGTATGATGACTATAACGATCCTTCGGATTTTGGGACATCCTGATTTTGTACGAGATCACCTTGTTTTCCACTCTTCCATTCATTAAAGTTTCAAAGTCATCGGGAAAGATAATACCTACCTCGTCGTCACTCGCATTGCTAAGATTCTTTTCAAAAGTGGTTTCATTTTCACGTTCTTGAATCGTAACGCTACAAATTGTTTTGATCCGTTCAGCAGCGGCCTTTGTTTTTGCGTTTGCGGGAGCATACGATAACTTCCTTTGGGTACCTATTAGGCATGATTGCACTGGCAGAGGACCGCCTGGATTCACATGACCTTTTTTCTTCACACATGTTTGATTAGGTATCTGCCAACACTGCAAACCCGGAAAACATACTCAATTTTTTAGAATATATGTATGAAACATAGTTTTAGTATTCAGCTTAAAAAAATTCTAAAATAAGTTTTTTGAACTTATGAATTAGCAATATATTTACCACAAGTGCTACTAATACAATGGGCAAAAGCAATTCCATCGCGGATACAAACCATTGTGTTCTTCGAAGAAGGAGGTTTTTGTACATGACCACCCCAAGCTTTTTAAAACACATCATTTTCATCTGCATCTTGAATCAATCGAGTTAAAGCAATGGTTAACTCGATGATTGGTGGATACTTGCTAATGCTATTACGATGATAATGATGAGAATAATTGAAAGAGGTGAGAAGATGATGAGCTCGATCCAATTATGATGAAAAATCAAATTAAAGGACTATCCAAACATAAAAATTAAATGATCTAAAACTAAAAATAAATTACGATTTTCCATGGGACTGCGTTTATCTATTTGGTTCATTTTTAATGTAGAACGAGAGAGGATTGAGCCAATTGAGGAGTGTAAAGAGGAGAAAACGGTTTGCCATATAAGGGAGATGCGTATTTGTATGAATTAAATTTTAATTTCCTTCAGCAATGCGAATAACAATTTTTATTGAAAAGTCTGAGTTCATGGATATTGACTACCCGAAAATTTATTGAATTTGTTGTTCATTTGTCATACATATTTTTTAATGAATTTTTTCCTATTAGTATCTACAACCTACAAGTACAAATCTGAGGCCAGGAGATACTGAGATCTTGCAAACGAGGAAAACCTCTTCCAAACAAACTCTATACAAATCCCATTAGTAAAATATACTCTGAATCTTCAATCGCCATCGTCATTGTTGTCGAAACTGTAGTCAATTATTTGAATAGTTCTTCCGGGAAACTCTTTCATACATTCGTCGGCGACCTCTGACATTCCAAAAGCAAATCCAAGTTTCAACGTTACATGATTTAGTTGAGCTAATTGCATGAATCCAAGTCTGAATGCCAACATTGACATAAGTGAAGGAGGAGGTGTACGAGCGGGAAATGGAACGTAGTCGTGAGGAATGTACGAAAATTTTCCAGACAAATGAAGACGTCTGAGGTGCTTTAAATCCCGAATACTATTCTTCTGCATCTGCTGTTCACCGCTGTTATCCTTTTGACCTTGTTCAGAACTATTTTGGATATCTTCTTTCAAGAAGTCTTCCCACAGGGAAGGGTCCTCTCGAAGTTCCTTAGCCCTCGCTGATGTAGTCCCAATTATTAAAGAGTCCCATTCAAACTCCTCGACATATTCCAAACTTAAAATATTTATTTTCAGGGATCGCAATTGGGTCATTTTACGAAATATTAAACCAAGTGCACTGCGAAGCGGGTCGGCGTATTGTCGACGTAAAGGAGAACCCAAGTACCATTCCAGTTCCAAATTTACAAGTACCCCAAAGGCATCATGAATGTGCTCAATGCATTGTGTTGTGGTGAGTATCGACATGCCTATTGCTAAAGTTGTAATGGTTGGCCAGTTTAACCACCATCGATGACACAGCACATTAATCAATACGTTTTCTTGGATGCCCTTTACTTCTAATTTTTCCACTTGGGGCATGCATGCGCGAAAGTTTTTTCCTATCTGATAGCTCATTGTCGTCTGCATGGGTTGCCAATTTCCTCCTCGCCATGTAAGTTGTTTGAGATGGGGCAAGTTGAGACGAGAGGTGGAAGAGGATGGAGACTGGGTGTTGAAACTGCTGGTCAATAGGGTCATCAGCTTTTGAGGACTAACTGTCAACTCGATCAACGAAGGTGGGAGCATCAAATCCGCAAAATCGTTGGTAATTTGGCTTACAAATGATATCCTAAATTTTTTCAGCTTCTCAGTTGAATTCAGAAGTGATTGAACAAAGACTTGGTACTTATCTACAGTGCCTGCTGGAAGCTGATCTTCACCTCTTCGGAAATCACAAATGGTCAGGTCCCGAAGGTGTGGCAACTTGAAATTCTCTGGTATTTGTGGAAAGATGGATGCCGAACTGGAAATAAATATTATGAAAATGTTTAAAACAATTGGAAAATTTACATTCAACATAATATGAAGCTATTATAATACATTATATTATACTTTCTCGTGTCGCTCACCTCCAAATTATAAAATTGTAAAAATGTAATTCGACTAGAAAATACGAAGCTGAAGATTTCTGACTGAAAAATGTCTGCAATGTTTTGAACTCGATAGAGTGTGGCAGTAGTAATTCAACCACGTCAGCGTTTAGTCCCAATGGCGCAGAGTGGTTTTCTAGCAGCGTGTCGACCTCTACATCTCTAATGAATTTTGCAAAATTTTTAGTTTGAACTTTCTCTTCGTTTTCGAATAGCGGCTCATACATTTTGAACATGAATAGGGGTTTTTCGCATCGCCAAAAGTACAGATTTGTTTGGAGGAACCACTCTTTGTTCACAAGCCTTAAAATACCTGCCTGTTTTCTTGATTGAGCGCTCGTACCGCATTCTACACTTTGGCGAATGATTGTGTCGAGAATCTATGCATATAAATATATGTATATTTGTATTATAAATAGCCAGCAAACATAATAGATAAGGTGAATCACTTGATAACATTCTGTGTAAATTACGAGATCGTTGTTGAAAACTTTCTCCTGTAGCTCAAATAATCGCTGTTGTTCTGGGGAGGTCGGGGGGACAGAAGAACTGTTGGATCCCATATCGTTAAATTAATTGTTTGCTATATTTCAAACTAAGAAAAAGTACACATATATGATATGATTTTAGATTTAAGAGCAAAGCTAGAGTTTAGATATGATATATGAATTTTTTTTAACATCAGGCTTCTGCATTTTTAAAATACAGAAGTCTTGTAGTTAATCAATAAAAATTATTCCATGGGGAAACGCATTAAAGTTAAGACTTGTCAGTTGTGTGGAGAAGCTGGAACTGCTACTCTATCATTGCACTGGACTATCGCTCGACATGTGTATCATCCATTTGCAACTTTCTAAACTTGCTCAACACTTTTACATGCTTTTCCTAAATACTACACCAAACATGCATACATAATAACTAAATTGACTAATTACTAATTACACTTTACTTTTGCATGAATGTCACATCTTGTCATTTTATCAAATTCATTTCGTCTCTTCAATTGAAAGCCATCTCAAATGTTGAATTAATAGCGGCAGTCTTCAATTAAAAGATTTACATACTGCTGATTTATCAAGTGGTAAATTAATTGAAGAAACTATTTAAAACCCCTACATAATATGGCCACGGTTGAGGGATGATCTGATGATGCAATTTATGCAATGCTGGCTCAGTGGAATATACGTAGAGAAAATCGAGTGCCTATCGAGAGCATCAAGCCAGTTGAGTTCTTCTTTGCTCGCTCCTATTCTCGCGCTTTGATTTTTTTGAATTTTTATTTTATTTCCTTTTTTCCATTTTCCTTTTTAAATTTTTTGCTTATATCTGCTTGCTGATTGGCTGCTTCAGCTGCTGTGAAATATTCCTTTTCACATTTCACAGTGTTAGGTTATCTTTTTAAGAGAATTGCGTGTTAGGTTGGGTGGTTTTCGGGTGTTGGGTTAGGCTTTTCTCAGTGTTAGGTTATCTGATGAGCTCATACATTTTAGACTAGGAAAGCCGAACAAAGTAGCGAATCGAGGCATTTTTATGTTTTTTACTCTTTCCAAGTTTTGCATGTGGAGTGGTGAGTAAAATGTTTTAAAAAATGTGCAAGTTAATGCGGCAAGGATGAGGAGGAGTTCATAGTTTTAGTTGATTCACATGTATTTTTCAATTACGAAAATGTTTAGCGAAGCGATACAGAAATTAGAGAAGCTTTTAAATTATTTCAAGCGCCAATTTTATCAGAAAATGCAGAATGATGAATGATTACATAATTAAACAATAGACGGTTCATTTAGTATACGTTGCATGCTTGTGTATGCTATTTTTTTAGCTTCTCTCTTTTAACAACACCAACTAATTAGATAATTAGTGAAACAATTTTTTAAACGCAAGCTGGATGCTAAATTAGGATTGTGTTAGCATGAATTGGACAAAGCACACATTTTTGACTTGTGCATTGAATTTCATTTAATTGCAGCTTATGCGAATCTTGTCATTGCGCTCATGTACATAATAATTAAAATAATGATAAGGGTACGACGAGTGGTAATGTTTAAATACTTTATTTAAATCCAACGTTTCGATTTGTTTCCACAAATCCTCATCAGGGAAATTTTAAGTAATAACTAATAGAACAAGTAAAAGCGTATATAAATTATTCTTCAGGATTAAAAATCAACATCGTAAAATAAGGTTAGAAGTGGATTCCAAAAATTAGGCAAGTAGTCACGACCACGTTCTTCTTTCCGGTTCATGAGGGCAGCTTTTTACGATAAGCATTTTTGATTACGCAAGACTCTTTGATTTCTCTTGGAATTTTTCTTGGTTCCTTCAGGATAACCTTGGCTTCGTCCCATTTTATAACATGATTTCCGGAGTCGTTGATGTTGTCCCATATGTGTTCGGAAACGGCTGATTGAGGGTTGCAGTTTTTGCAATGTCCTTGATGCTCTTTCAAACGTTTAGTGAAGTCACGTCCTGTTTGGCCGATGTAAGCATGTCCGCAGGAACATTTGATGATGTAGACTCCGGAGTTGGGGACGGGGGATTTATCCTTATGATTCGTGAGAACTTCTGCCATTCGTGTGAATGGAATGTAGCCCAATGGGTTTCCTAATTTTCTTGAAATGAGTCTGGCGACACTTTCCGTTAGCCCTTTAACGTAAGGTAGGATGACCCGGGGAAGTATTTCAGGAAGCTTAGGTTTTTTGTGCTTGAAATCATACATGACCCGTTCAATATTGGCGTTGACCCATTTTTTGGGGTAATTATTTTTGTTGATTAAGACATTTCTGATGTGGGTTATCTCCTTTTTTAAGTATTTATCACTACAGATCTTCAGTGCCCTTTGAACCAATGTGTTGACTACGGTAATTTTATGAGCAGTTGGGTGAATGGAGTCCCAGTCGAGATACTTGTCAGTATGAGTTGGTTTGTGGTAGATGTCATATTCAAATTTTCCGTTTGGGTTACGTTTGATAAGGACGTCCAAAAATGGTATCATATCATTGACTTCTGTTTCATGTGTGAATTGAACTTTGGGATGGAATGAATTCAAGTTCCGTAAAATGTTTGGAGTCTGGCGTGCCCTGTTGACAGATAAGATGTCGTCGACAAATCTCCCATAGAATTTAATGTTTTTGTCGCCTTTTATCATCACAGATTCTAATTTTTGCATAAAAATGTCAGCGCATATTGTGGATAAAGGATTTCCCATGGCACATCCATCAGTTTGTTCATAGATATCATCCTTGTATTTAAAATAAGTACATGTAAGGCAAATGTTCATAGCAGTTAGAATGTCATCCAAGTCAAGTTTGGTCGAGCCTGGAATTGGTGGAGTTTCAATTAGCAATTCCCTCGTATATTGTAGGGTCTCTTTAATTGGAATGCTTGTGAAAAGACTTGTGGCATCATAAGATACAAGCTTTTCTCCTGATTTGATGGTGAATTTCTTTAACTTGTCAACTAAGTCTTCACTGTTCAAAATGGTGTACTCGTTTCCAATTAATGGCTTCAGGATAGAATGAATGTATTTGCTTAACTTCTGTGTTGGTGAATCATATGAGGAAACAATGGGGCGCAAGGGTGTTCCGTTTTTGTGAATTTTAGGTAATCCATAGAAAACTGGAGTACGTTGATTGTGGCTTGTCAAGAATTGCATGGTATCTTTGTCAATTTTATTTTGATCGTGTAGTTTCTTACAGAAATCAGCAATCGTCTTGCGATAGTTAGTAGTGGGATCTCTTGCCAGTTTTTTGTATGGTCCAGTCTCGAGTATATTTTGAATTTTGTCGTGATAATCAGTACGATTCATGATAACAGTTGAATTACCCTTGTCCGCCTTCAAAATGAAAATATTTTGGTTTTGTCGTAATTTCTTCACGATCTTGAAATATCTTTGCGTTTTCATGTTAGCCGTTTTCTTCTTTTGTATGTGTTTGTTAATGATTGATTGAAGATTTGTCCGCAGAGAGAATCGATTTTCTTCAGATAAGGGGGCTGTGTCATACGTATTATCATACATATTCATAGCATTCTCAAAAACGCTGACTGTGTCGGTTATTACATCGTCAGATCTCTGGACGCCGTAGCAAAAGTTCAATCCTTTGGAAAGAGCTTCTCGTTCTTCTGGGGAAGGTTGGAAATTTTCAGCTAAGATGACTATGTTGTCTTGTTTTGAGAAATCTTCTGTGGCGTGTTGAACTGATTTCGTTGAATTTTGAAGAGAGTCAAATTTCTTTTGTTGTGTGGACTTCGTTTTTTCTAATTCTCGTTCATAGATCTTTTTCATAGTTTCTTGAAAATGGTGAAAAAATGATGGATGTGATGTGTCTTGAATCTCTTTCAGTACTTCTTGTCTTATTGCTTCTTTGTTTTTAATTGCAAAACGTGTGTCTTTGATCCTGGCCTTCAAAATAGAAAACTCAGCTTCCTGTATTGCATGGTAAGTAGCTTTTCCATAAATGTATCGTGATCGTTTGATTTTTAGTCCATTTGGAATACAATTGGCTGCCTTACATCGCATAAGAAATGTTAATGTACAAGATAACCTCGCTGCTTGTTGTGTTAGTCTTTCATATGTCCGTTGAGAAGAGACAGACCCAGACTGTCTGTTTGTATTGTAAAATAACGGACTTTTGCACTCGGAATTCATAATTAAAATAATGATAAGGGTACGAAGAGTGGTAATGTTTAAATACTTTATTTAAATCCAACGTTTCGAATGAGCGAGGAAAATTAGCACGCAAGGAGGGTTTTTAAGTTTGAATAAAAGTTGCATAAAGGGAATATTTATTTATGGTTAAAATGCCCGTTTGATAAAGATGATTGTTGAGATAAGGTCTCAAATGATTCTCAAAACAAATAATTATGAATATAGGAGTGCGAGTGAATAAGTTATTTTCATGTTGTGTTACTGAGTCTTTAAAAAAAGTTTTGATGAAAAGCGAGCGCAAGCGTCAAGCGAGCACACAGCAGCCAGCCACAAATCCAAATAATAAGTCAATTTTTCGATGAAGTCATTATACTTGATTGCAAATAAAACATTTCAAAATATATGTGTATTTAAAACAAAGGATAAGCTGGAAAATTTTAATCATTTTCAATGTTCATTTAATATTTAGTGTTCAATGATTAACAAGTTTTCTAGCAGCTACAACTAAAAAACTGAGCAAAGGTGGTGACGGCAACACGTCGTTCGTCACGCTGGGATCTTGCAAAGGCGAGGAAAACCTCCTCCAAGCTTGTTTCATTGACAGAGTAGTCCTCAATCATGTCCTCAAACTCTGTCTTGACTTGCTCCAGCATTTTGAACAGAGTGTCCCAGGAAATGGACGGGTTTTCCAAGTGGTACTGAAGCAAATTCTCATGCTTATCTTTCAGTGAGCAAGGCTGGAACGTTTCACTAATTTTCTCCTGAAACACTGTCAACCTCTCATCAACCTCTGGTGTTCCATATGCCAAATCCGGTTTTAACTTTATTAAGAGGCTGTATCCCTGAGCAAACTTGGTTTTCAAATGCTGTACACCTCCAAAACATTGGAACTGACCATTGACCATGATTCCCAAACGGGAGCATAAAGCTTCACACTCGTCCATGCTGTGCGACGTCAGAATGATGGACTTGCCCGAATCCCTAACCTTTTCCAGAATGCCCCAAAACTGTTGTCTCGACACAGGGTCTACTCCGCTTGTCGGTTCATCCAACAAAAGTAATGCTGGGTCACCAATCATGGCCATTGCAGTGCTCAATCTTCGCTTCATTCCCCCACTATACTTGCCACAACGTACGTCAGCACTCTCAATCAGTCCAAATCTTTGGAGCCACTGTGTGGCCTCCAGTTTTGCTCCTCTATATGGAAGTCCCCTGAGCACTCCAAATAGTTCCAACATTTCTCTACCAGTAAACACCACAAGGATTGCGTCAAACTGAGGACAGTAACCAATATTAGAAAAGAAAAACCTCGGCTTTTGAACAGTCGTCGTTCCAAACCCATACACGACTCCCTCTGATGGAAACTCCTCGCCAGTAATCATTTTAAACACGGTCGTTTTTCCAGCACCGTTCACCCCAAGAAGCCCAAAGCACTCTCCGTAATGTACATCAAAGTTTACTTGACTTACAGCAGCGAAATCACGAAAAGCCTTGCTCAAATTTTGAACCACCATACACTCCGTTCCAACTTGACCTTAAATGATTTGGATTAGATTAACCAATTAGTTTGATTTTACAAGTTTATCTTATCTTATATTAACCTATCTTATAATAACGTACCGCTATGAACTAGCGCATTCACTCTTTCCGCTTCCTCATACACATCATTATCATAAATATTCGGAGGAAAGGGTGGTGGAGTCTCTCTTCCAAAAATCTTCCGAAAAACTTTGTACTCGACCAGCATCAACAATACCACATAGATCACACCCACAAGCACAATATAAAATAGTTCCTGACCAATTCCAGGCACATTTACTTCCTCGAAATTACTATTATATAGATAACCACTCCAGAATAAGTACGCACAGCATTGCCCATCTCCCACTCTACATTTTTCCTTGTTTTTTGCCGCCATACCCGCAAATTTTACTAATGCCAATAACGCTGGCATACTAGGAAAAAAATAACCTAGCACTTTCATTATTAGATTTATATAATAATATATACCCCCAGGTCTAACAACGAGTACCAGCACCACAAAGCCTAAAATGATTCCAGTGAGCAAGTGAATTGTTGTGACAAGAGCAAATCCTCCAGCCATCGTTGTCGATCTGACGCTGAGGAGATAATTCAGTGCAAGACAAGAGAATCCGTAGCACATTAAAATAAGAAAGAGCACACCAGCTCCGTCATTCACCACGAGATATTCATAACCCGCATGTTCTAAAATGGCGATCAAAATGAGAGTTAAAATGACAAGAAGGAAATACAGAGTGTAGTCCCAAAGGAAATGGGCAAGCCAATAGCTCGCAGGCTGAAGACCGGTCATGTATTGGAGTTGCTTCACATTTGTAATCTTCTCTTCGATGGGGCCAACGATAAATGTGGTAATGAACAGGATGAAGGCCAGCAACATTAGTATCGCTCCCCCTACATCCCTAACAGTATACACAAAATGTTTGCATACGTCCTGATTTTCTGGGCCGTCGTCGTTGTAATTTCGTTTCATCTTTAAAGGTTCTGCGTCAGGTGGACGAATCCATGGATGATTTATGACTTGAATTTTGTTATTTCCTGAGGGATCCATTGCTCTTAAGGCTATGTTGGTTGCAGTGTTTAGGGCCAAAGGTGCCGAGTGGTAAGGGTACGCATTGAACAAGGCGGTAATTTCAGTTGGCGAATCGCTTTTCACAGCGATTATCATTCGACTTTTGTACTTCCTAATATCCGACTTGCCCACTTGTGCAAGTGTATGTTTAAACTTATTACGGTTACCCCCGTCGTATTTTTTGGAGGAAGATCCAAGGATGGCTTCAATGTGGGATTTCAAGTTGGAATTTTCTGGGGAATAATAATAATAGCTTATTGGTAATGAGTATTTTTCCAGACTTATTAGCAGAGAGGGTTGAGCATCGGGAGCAGACTTGACAGCTTGAGAGGAGGAACCGCCACCACCACCACCGCCAATACCACCTTGTTGCCCATTTTGTTCTGAATTCATCTTTGCTTGGTCTTGAAGAATAAGTATGGCCCCAATGATCAAAAGGAAAGGGAAAATGGCCTCCAGTACTAATAAAAGCCATTTGCGTTTGAACAGAATCCACTTTTTCCTCAACAGTGCAAGAAACTGCCAAACTATTTTTTTCATTCCGGAAAGTTTAGGAGCTGGCAGACAAAAAAGTTAAGCAAGCATGTTAAATTTGATTGGCTTGAGTGGAAATACAACATTGACATTTTGCTTTTGTACGGCATTTCGAACCTTTTCCAAAATCGTCCTCTGTCCACACATACTTTTGAGTGGGCTCCCGTTCCTCATCCGCTGCAAGCTCACCAACACTGTAATACGTTTGGCATGAAAGTGGCGTATAATGGTTTGAATTGCCAAGTCTAAATTCTATTTATATTAATGAATTACTCTGTTTACCGTAAAAACACTTCATCCATTGTCGTCTGCTGTAATCCAATAGTTTGGATACCCAACTTGTCTTTGTTTCCACTCAAGTCGGTGAACATTTTTGTGAGCGCTGCCGTTGTTGCTGTTTCCGCAGGTAGTGTCAGAAAAACCTCCTTGGTTTCATTACTCCATGCTTCTCTTTTCACCGAAGCACCAGAAATGTGTTTTCGTACGAGAGTGACGATTTTTGGAACATTCGTATTCTCTGGAGCATTCCTGGGCGCTTCACTCTCAGGTTGGTTGGCTGCTTTGCTGGGATCTTGATCTTGAGAGTCTTCTTGCGTAAGTGTCAACTTTAAACTTAAGCCAGTTCCATAATACTTTTTGAGAAAGGCAGTAGTTCCGATGCACTGCAGTTTTCCTGCCGCCATTATCCCGATTCGGTCTCCAAGAACGTCGGCCTCCTCCATAAAGTGAGTAGTGAGGAGGATAGTCCGTTCGCCCCTGAGCTCCAACAGCAAGTCCCAAATTTCCCGCCTGGCTTGAGGGTCCATTCCACTCGTGGGTTCGTCTAGTATAACGGCCTTGGTCCCTCCAATAAGTGCCATTGCAAGCGACAACTTTCTCTTTTGTCCCCCAGACAGTTTGCTTGCGAGAGTAGACTTCTTGTCAATCAAATTCATTTTTAACAACAAGTGTTCAGCTTCTCCCTTGGCGTACTGACGTGACATTCCTCTCAGCTGCAGTGTAATAAAAATTTGACAATTTATTTCTAAACAGTTTACAATTAAGTTTTTTTTAAAGAACTTGCCATTCCAAAAATGATTAACTGCTTGAGAACTGGTATATTGTCAAATATCATGTTATGCTGTGGACACAATCCCATGTGCTCCCTCGCCTTGGCCATGTCTTTTCGTACATCGTGTCCACCCACTATAGCCGTACCACTCGTTGGGGAAAAGAACCCAGTTATCATTGAAATTAGCGTAGTTTTCCCGGCACCATTGTGACCCAACAGGGCAAAGATGTCTCCAGTGTACATCCTCAAACTCACCCCATTTACAGCCTGTTTCCTCCCAAACCTTTTGAACATGTTTTGTACTTCAATTCCAATAGCTTGCTCATTTTTCCTAGCTTCCGGCTCAAAACTTGAATTAGCAATCATTTCGTCTTGTTCTGGTTCAGTTTTCGTAGAACCTTCAACATTTGTACCTGCAGAGGATATGTTTTCTTTTACTGAAGTACCTTCAGCTCCGTCACCAGCACCATCCTCTTGCTTATCAACTTCGGTCCCCACTTCCAATGGTACTACATGCGTTGCAACTTGAGCACTTCTCACATTGCCCCGTCGTTTAAACATTTCAGGAAAGTTGAACAAGTACCAAGGTCTCCTTACACCGTGCTCAGAAGGCAGCACATTTTCAAAGTACAAGGCAAGTAGGGAGTAGATTATAATGTCTGCTATCATCATACAAATTATTTGCATAAGTGATACATCATAGACCACGCCATGAAACCCGTCACTTTTGTATTCTTCAAATGCGTAGTTTAGCCCTTCCGAATCCCATTGAGCTCCGTATGGTCGATCTGAGTCATCCAGAACTGGACGCAAATAAAAATCTTTATGCATGTGACATGTCCAAGAATGTCTTTTATATTAAATTACTATTTTACCTGAGATCTCAAGTTTGGCAATCAGAATTATCGCATATGTCATAGCGCAATTTGGAAAGACTAATAGCGCAACTTGATCACCACCAAACAGGTAAAGAAATGTGCTAACTACAGAAATCAGTACTGCAACAGTTGTCGCAATCGTTGCTGTACAAAAAAATGCAAGAGATACATGTTTTCAAAATTAAATAGAAAAATACGTTTGAAGTAATGCTAATGCTCACTGTAAACTTACGTTTTTTAACCACAGAACAAATAAAGAAGCAGAAAGCAATGGTTGCCAAAATATAGAGGAAAAGTATGCACATCACGAGCGTCCAGTCTGAGTATACCAAATATGCTTCTGGTTCACAAGTAGCTTTCTTGCCTTTTTGTGACATCCTGCTGAACAAGAGTAATGTACAAATGGACATTGAAATTAGCAAAGGCACCAGTGAATTAATCATCCATCCCAGCCACTGAATTCCTCCAGACACTCCAGTCGACTTTAAAAGCTCAGCGATTCCAGTCTGCTTTTCACTGACCACGTTCCTCGTAATTGTTGGCACCGTGAACAAGACGGAAAAGGAGATAATAATGTGAGTAACGAACATTGCATATGTAGGACCTTCATTGGGCGGGCGTTGAGCATAATAATACGCAAAACTTTCAACACCAATCTATTGAATAAACATTGAATTCCAATTAATTCTACATGGAAAAACTCTCTTTTGCATGAAAAGTAATATTAAATGTCCAATGCACTTACGTTGTAACTAAACGTCTGGCCTGTAATCATATTGATAAGTACCTTGTCAAGGGCATACTGAATGCTTAAAAAGTTTGTTTGCTCGTACTTTTCCCCATTATCTATAATTTAAAATGATCATAATAACTAATTAAGAAAAATGCTGCTTTTAAAACTAATTTAAATGCTTTTGTAACTGAAAGTGTTCTCATTTTTTAAACCTTGATTTGGACCAAAGTGCGAAAAGTCCTCATTGCCAAACTCTTGTGGGGGCAGAACTTCCTCTGTACTTGGAAGGGTAGCAGCGCCAGCATACATCCTGATTTTGTACGAAATCACCTTGTTTTCCACTCTGCCATTCAACAAAGTTTCGAAGTCATCGGGAAACACAATACCGATATCCTTGTCACTCGCATTTTTCAGCTCCATTTCAAAAGTGGTTTCATTGTGGCTTACTTGAATTTTATATCCAGTGCACAAATTTTTCAACTCGTCTACAACTGCCTTTGTTTTTGCGTTAGCTGGAGCATAAAATAATTTCGTATTGTCATATCTGTCATTGTAGCATGATTGCAGGCTCACAGGTTGATCGCTTCCATCTATGTAACCTTTTTCCTTGCTCACACAAGTCTCACTGGGTATCTGCCAACACTGTCAGTTCGGAAAACGTACATTTACAATTATAATGTGATTTAGACATAGTTTTTTTGTTATTCAAATAAGTTGTATAAATATAAGTTTAAAAAGAGTAAAGCAGTTGTATTTACCACAATTGAAAGTAATGCAATGGGCAAAAGCAGTTCCATCGCGGATACAAACCATTGTGTTCGTCGAAGAAGGAGGTTTTTGTACATGATCACCCACAGCTTTCTCAAAAACATCATCTTCATCTTGAACCAATCAAGTTAAAACAGGGGTTAACTCAATGCTTTGTGAATGCTAATACGATGATAATTCGATAATGATGAGAATAATTGAAAGAGGTGAGAAGATGATGACCGCGAATCAATTATGGTGAGAAATCAAATGAAAGGATTATCCAAACATAAAAATTAAATGATATAAAATTAATAAATAATTTGCGATTTTCCATGGGATTGCATTTATCAATTTGGTTCATTGTAGAACGAGAGAGGATAGAGCTGATAGAGGAGGAGTGAGGAGCAAACGGTTTGCAATACACGAGAGATGCATATTTGTATGAATTAAATTAATTAAATTCTTACAGCAATGCGAATAACAATTTATGTTGAAAAGTCGGATTTAATGAACATTGACTATCAGATAATTTACTGAATTTGTTACTCATTCGTCATTCATATTTTTTAATTGATTTCTTTCTAGCATCTACAAAGTACCAATCTGAGCCCAGGAGACACTGAGATCTTGCAAACGAGGAACACCTCCTCCAAGCAAACTTTATGCAAATCCCATTAGTAGAATATAATCTGAATCTTCAATCGTCATTGTCAAAACTGTAATTAATTATTTGGATAGTTCTTCCGGGAAACTCGTTCATACATTCTTCAGCGACTTCTGACATTCCAAAAGCAAATCCATGTTTTAATGTTACTTGTTTTAGTTGGGGTAACTGCATGAACCCAAGTCGGAATGCCAGCATTGACATAAGTGAAGGAGGAGGAGAACGAGCGGGATATGGAACGTATTTATGAGGAGTGTACGTAATTTCTCCAGAGAGATGAAGACGCATGAGTTGCTTCATATCTCGAATACTATTCTTCTGCAATTGCTGCTCGCCACCATTATCCCCTTGACCTTTTTCGGTAGTTTTTTGAATGTCTTCTTTCAAAAAGTCTTTCCATAGGGAAGGATCTTCTCGAAGTTGCTTAGCCTTCTCTGATGTAGTCCCAATTAATAAGGAGTCCCACTCAAACTCCTCGACATAATTCAAATTCCAAATATATATTTTCAGCGATTGCAGTTGGGTCATTTTACGAAATATTAAACCGAGTGCGCTGCGAAGTGGGTCAGCGTATTGTTGAAGTAAAGTAGAAATTAAAGTTAATTCCAAATTTACTAGTACCCCAAAAGCACGATGGATGTGATCCATACAATTTAGTGTGGTGGATATCGACATGTCTATAACTAAAGTCTTAATTGTTTGCCAGTTCAACCATCCTTGATGGCATAACACATCAATCAATTCGCTTTCTCCCAAATCCACACGTGATATACCACAGAACATAATTTCTTATGGCACCATCAGCAAATTAGGTGGCCCCCACCCCCCGAAATCGAAAATTCCCCCACGCCCTGAAAATGAACCCCTAGCACCGAGAAACGACCCACAGCCCCAAAATAGAACCCCTAACCCAAATATGAGCCCCAAACCCAAAAATGAACCCCTAACCCAAAAATGAGCCCCAAACCCAAAAAATGAACCCCAAACCCTAAAGTGAACCCCAAACTCAAAATTGAGCCCCTAACCCAAATATGGGCCCCAAACCCAAAAATGAACCCCTAACCCAAAAATGAGCCCCAAACCCAAAAAATGAACCCCAAACCCAAAAATGAACCCCTAACCCAAAAATGAGCTCCAAACCCAAAAACGAACCCCTAACCCAAAAATGAGCCCCAAACACAAAAATGAACCCCGAACCCAAAAACAAAACCCAAACCCAAAAACGAACCCCAAACCCAAAAACCAACCCCAAACCCAAAATAGAGCCCCAAACCCAAAAATGAGCCACAAACACAAAATAGAGCCCTAAACCCTAAAAAGAACCCCAAACCTAAAAATGAACCCCAAACACAAAACTGAGACCCCAAACCCAAAAATTGCAACCCAAACCCAAAACCGAACCCAAAACCCAAAGAAATGAAATTATGACTTAAATCTCTTAATTAGACTACTTATACCATTCTTGACAATTGATAATCATTTCAATAAACTATACCAAGTTTAAATGAAGAATTTTAATATCAATGCCCATCTTTGACTTTGGACATTACAAGCTTGGGCGTTTGAAAAGTATTTGATGGCTTATCGATTGGCTTATATGGGATGGACTACTCGTCAAGGCGCTTCG
>JAQFXM010002194.1:0-26166 GCA_034693345.1 Entomobrya multifasciata
GCTTTTACAAACAAGCGTAGTTTATGCATGTGCCCAGTACTTTGCTTTTTTTGTCGTTCAACGAAAAATGCACTCACTCAAACAAGACCAATGAAAACAATGCTCCCTTATCTCTTATGTCAATTGCCTGTCAATCATCCTCGCTGGACTCACGAATTTCTTGTTCCATTCCTTTAAAAAATATTGCGTACTCATTTTTATCAACTAAACTGTCAGTTTGACATGCAACACAAAGAAAATGAACTAATTTATTCAAAATATCAATTTCAGAAAACGACAATTGCTACACTGCATATAGGAAAGCCCAATTTCGTTTCTCTAATTTCTAAAGACAGTAGCTTCAAATATGTGATAAAACTTGACAAAAAAGGGGATCGTCATAAACCATGAACTTAGTACATAAAATGATCTCGAGTGTGGTGGTCCGGTGATCTGCTGGGGATGTTGCTTTGTGACTCTTTTTTATGTGTGCATCCAGAAGTTATATTCATTCTCTGGGTGCGACTGACTGTGACTGACCAACCAATATTTTACATTACTGCAGTATTTCATTTAGTAAAGTCAAGCGATTAAATATGATATCAGTATAAAGAGCAGTGGATGCTGCTGCCCAAAAGCATATATACCATCATAAATGATTATTGAGACATAGCGTATAATTTTTATAAGACGGCACAAATCCAATATAAAAATTTCCGATCATGATGTTCCAGAGCTAACAGCTTCGTGTTGTGCTACAAAGAAAAGAATCATCTGTTGCTGACGGAAAATGGTACGTATTTTTGTTTGAACAAGCAACAAATTTCGTGTTAGCACATAATATATAAAACAACAAATGACCATTTTTACGGGCATACTACCTATGTTAAAAATACGTTTTTGAGTCTTGAAGAAGTCTTTTTAAGTCAGTTTAAATAACGTGATAATTAAGAGTGCAGACATGTGAGTATTCATTTAATTCATCCAGGATACTTCAGAGCCTTTTAATTGTTAACTGTAAGCGTTAATATTTATTTCGATAAAATATTTATTTCCATAAAATTTTTATTGGCAAAACTAAATAATGACCAATTTAAAATGTTAACCTGATTTTTTTGTATTGCAGAGTGACTTAAAAAACTGAAGCGGAAATATCCAACTGGATTCGTGTTTGGCTACTGTGTCAATCTTTTCTATAAACAGGTAAAGCATATGTTAAGGTACTTCGGCAGTATGTTTAATAACTACGTAAGCATAATATCATACAAAAATATCCATTTATTGCAATTTTTATAGCAATCAGTTTCACAATGGCAGAATCTTTGGTTTCCAAGAGCCTTACACAAAAAGAAATTGAAGCTGAATACCCAAACATACTGGGTAAATGCCATGTAAGATATTTAGGTGACCCATTTAAACTCCTCGGAAAAGGAGAAACATCGCTGGTTTTTAGAGGGTATCACACCGGTCTAGGGAAGCCCGCTGCCTTTAAATTTGTGGAAACCAAGTACCTTCGTATTATGAAAAAAACTGAAGATAGTGTGAATGAGCTTGAAATTTGGAAGGACATTGATCAAAACAAAAATATTATTCGTCTGTACGACTCATACAGAGATCCAGAACGTGGAATGTTTTTGGCAATGGAAGTTGCAGATGCCACATTTAAGGACATCATTCTAAATTCTAATCCTTCCAGAGATGATATTATCAGGTGGTGTTTTGAAACCGTGAATGGTATTGAGTACCTTCACAAAAATCGTGTAATCCATCGCGACATCAAACCGGGTAACATTCTTATGGTTTTACAAGATGGAAATTTGGTGGCAAAAGTGGCAGATTTTGGCCACAGCAGAAGGCTGACTAATCTAGAAAGATCAGGTACGAATTCAAATCCAGCTGGCACTCAACTTTGGATGGCACCTGAAGCTCTGCTGAATGATGAACAAAATAAAAGTTTTTCCAATACTCTACTGTTGGATATTTTTTCTCTTGGATTAGTCGTCCACTTTGGACTGTCAAAAGGAAAACATCCATTTGGTGACATGGAAAATGACAATATAATAAAAAACATGTTATCTGAGGATGCAGAGCCAAACGTTCTTGTTGATGAGCAATATGCTGCTAAAGATTTACTGGAAAAGATGCTTAAGATGGAACCAAAAGACCGCCCTGTTATTTCACAAGTGAGCTCACATTGTCTGTTTTGGAACTGGAAAAGAGAAAAGGAGTTTTTAAATGAAGTGGCTATTCGTTTCATGGGAAAAGATGATGACATTGAAAAGATCAAGTCGGAAGTCAACATCGAGTATAGTTCTTACTACCAGCGAAGGAATCCAGGAAAAGTTTTTAATTGGATGGAAATTGCCAAAGAAGAGCAAGGCATAGATTTGAAGGCATCGCTAATTTATAGGCCAGACGTAAAAAATCCATTGAAGGAATACATGGACAAAGAAGATCCAAGGAGGAAAATTGACAGAACGATTGGTAACGAAATTACGAAGTTTTTAAAACTGATACGAGATAAATATCAGCATCTAATGGAAATGCAAAAATCGACAACGAAAAGTTTCAGTAGCGATGAAATATTTTTGGCAGAGAAATATTATAAGATACTTCTCTCTTGTTGTCCAGATTTTGTGCGGGTTTTGTATAGAACCTTAGAATTTCATGGAGATAAGCCATGTTTGCAGTCATTAAGTAAGGAGTTCTTTCCCTGGGAACTGGAAAGAAAGGATAAAAAAGAGAAGTTAACGGAGATTTTATGTGAACCCAAGCCAGTGAATAGTGCGACAATTATTAAAATTTTCGAAAACTGTACTCGGTTTTCAAATAGTCACACCAGGTCATCTGAAACAGTTGAAGGTTTAGATGATTTTAGTGTGAAGAAGCGTTCGGATGGAATACACTTCACCTTTGGAGCTAAAAAGGAAACTCCCAAAGATGACCCAACAAAGCCATCGGAGGATCAATAGAAAGAAAGAAATTACAATTGCTTAAATACATGTTTAATATTTTTTATTTGAAATTTTTTAACCAAAAATATTATTTAGGACGATTTTAAAATTCTTTAAGCCATTTTAGGGTTATAAACCATTATGTCAATTTAAATATTATCTACACGATGAAAACAAAAATTGTACTATTAATCTTAAGTATTTGGTAAAATTATATGAAAATAAGCAATTTATGATTTTAAAAAGGTTTATTCAAATTCGTTAACAATATTAAAACTTTGCAATAATAATATGAACTATTAAGCATAATTCCTTATAAAAAACACTAGAAAGCTTAAAATGATAATTGTGTACGATAAGTGTTCTCCATTTTGTAGATAGATTAACCATAGAAAAATAAAATTAGTTTAGTTAAAAACAAAATTAGTTTAATAACGAAAGCGTAAAAAAAAATATGGAACCCATTTAAAATAATTTGTAATAAAAAATGACAAGTATCACCTTTGTCTAAGACGTACGTGGGAACAGATATTGGAAATATTTAACTCACTAATTGTTCAATGTTCAATGTGGAATATTGTTTGGTGCAATATTATGGCTCGTACAAACAAACTTTAATTTTTCATGCTTTGCACTTGTTTGATGTAAAACGAAAACCTTAATTAAACAATAAAATTGGACCACTGTTTAACATTGTTATGTTGTTGGCTAGCAGATATGTGTCTTGTGTCTTAAAATATTTGGGTGACATAAAGGTGTTCTAAATTGAACAATTCTAACGAAAATTATTCAAATTGAAATGTTCTAAAATCGAAATATTCTAAACGCGAATTATTCTAAAAACGTTATTCTAAAAATAAGTGAAATAGTCTGAACAATAAATATTCTAAAAAACCTAAAATAGTTAGTTACTTTAAACGCAGATATGGTTAAGTATGCTGACTCAACGAATGTGGCGATAGTATAGAAAAAGTTTAATTTTTTTTGATTTCGTTAGGTTTCGTTCGAAAGTTAGGTTTCATGTCGATATCAGAAATTGGTTAGGTTAGGCTAGGTTTTACACCGATCCATTAAGGTTAGGTTTTGTAAAGTTGAGATAGGTTTTATACTGAATAAGAGCTTAGGTTAGATTTTATTACGTTTTGTCTTGTCACATTAAAACAGGTGTAACATTTTTATTCAATCTTTTTTTGAATATTAAAAAAATATTTTTTAGAATTTACCTTTTAGATTATTTCTCGTTCAGACTATTTCACTTATTGTTTTAGAATAACTGTTTTAGAACTTTTATATTTAGAATAATTCTCACTTAGACGATTTTAATTAGAACACCTTTACTAGACCAAAAATATTTAGTTCATTTTATCGATCAATAAAGTTAAGGATACTGGAATACTTTAAAGTCATTGCTTTATTACCTAGAGTAGTAACCAGAGTCGTGTAAAATATTATTGATATATAATAAAACGTATTAGGAATTTAAAAAAAAACTTTTGTTTTGTAACATATACATGTAATACAAGATAGACATTTACACAAGCATACAGTACTTTTTAAGCATAAAACAAAATGGTTCGATGACTCGTGTTGAAATCAATTATACAATTCTAAAAGTATGCCATATTTGTAAAATTTTACTACTAAAAATATTACTTTAAAAAACCACTTATTTTTACTTACATGAGTAAATAATTTGTTGGTGGCTAAACTTGTAGTCAATTCAATTATTTAGAACAAAAACTTCATATGTACACATTTAAGAAAATACATTTTTCCAAAGCTATGATTTTAAAGGTCATTAAGCTAAACAGTATATTATAATAAAGTACGCTGTTGTCACTCTTTTTAGTATGTACATACATAGGAATAACCATGCTGTAATCGCAATCGTTTGTAAGTGGAATGAACAAAGCTATTCGTATTATGAGATGTTTGGCAACGGTTACAAGTAACATTACATTGTTGCACGTTTATTTTTCTGTTCCAAAAACTGCTTAATCTGTGCTTTTAATCATTTTTGGGCGACGCTAAACGAATCGGCAGAAAGCATTTCCTGTGTATTTTTAGAATAGGTTGTTGTGGTCTTTCTTACCCTATTTATTTTCATAAACTGTGCAACCATTTTTCGTTGTTTGATGTGTTATTCTTTGTGTTACGTATTTTCACTTCTTACAAAATATTTTACAAATCAAGGACATTAAATAACAATTATGTCCCTATCTACTACGCCAATTATTTAGTAACCGTTCTCGCTGATGATAGCTGAACATATAAACTATATTTGTCAAATCAACATTTTTAAGCTGTTACTTAGTTTTTACGTGAATGTTTACGGAGTCGTGATATATTAAAGTGCATAGAGCGGAATTAAACAAAATTTACTATTTTCAAACTTTTTAATCCAATTCTTTGATCATTGGCAATAAAATGATGGTTTTTGGTTAATTTGTTAAATAGGTACATAGCCAAGGCATGACAGAGAAAGCCCAAATAGCGTAACTAGCAATTAAATACTTCCAGTTTTACTCCGTTTAGCAATGCTTTGTTTTGCAGTATATGTAGGTCATCCATGAAGAAATAAATAAGATATAAGTAACAGTGCAAGTTGCATGAAAAATTTGTTTAAAACCCAAATTTCTGTCACGATGAAAAAGGTGAAGAAAACAGTAGTTTTTAATGCCTAACGATCTATATTAATGTGGATTCATTCGTTTTGACAAGCTCATCGCAATAAATGTTACGTATTTGTTTTGCATATAACTTTGGGGGAAACGAACAAATACGCTTAACCCATGTAAAAAGCCTCACAACGTTGAATGACATAGATACTCATCAATCTCTCACCAAATTTTCTTCGTAAAATGTACATAAATTTTATGTACTCAGTGAAGTCAACATGAAATCGGTTTGAAGACGTAAACCATTAGCGGTATTTTCAAACCATTTATCTCCTACAAGTGATGAATGGCACCATGATATTTTATAAAGCTTGTAGTGTAAAATCTTTGTTCAGTTTTTCAATACTGCTGAGCTTTAAACAGATATGGTATAAGCAACTGTATAAAGAGTTCAATGCACTTTCTTTATTGACTTCATACATTCATGAAACACCCTAAGAGTAAATTGGTGCCAACGTATGTCTGGAATACAAAGCTACAAAAAGCTGGTTTCTTTCTTTTAGAAATTGAATATCTTTAAAATAAAGTACTATTTTTGACATCCATATAAGTCATGAGTCATCTACTTATATAAGAATAATGTGTGCTCATACCCAAATCATTTACATTAGCTCCGTTATAGCCCACAGGAAGGGTCCAAAATATGTTCCGTTTAGATAAAGAACGATGGTTAAAAGCCCACAAAAAAGCAAACAGAAATCTTCACCAATATGGGAAGAGTACATGATCATTGCATCGTTCTATTTATAAACATCGGATGACTACTTTCTGTCGGCATACTTCTGCTGCTGTAGTGGCTATGTGGTCTTGAGGACAGAGCGAAGCGAGACCAGGAAATATTTTTGACAGGATATGCTCGTTGAGTTGAATTATATTTTTAATTTGCAGTGTCGAGCGATTTCATAACAAAGTGAAACCAGATTTCTGTCACTTTTCGTGAAACCAAAAAACGCGAATTCGTATTTTTTCCTGCAAAATGAGGCATTCAATTTTGGGTAAAATACCTTTAATGAGTCGGTAACAACAAATACCCGAATAAATTTTAAAACTTATTTATTGAATGGAAATTTTCATTTGTTAACCAAATACGTTAGTATTCGAAACTCTCAACTATTGTACTCAAATGTTACATCAGCCTAATGTAAACACGGATTTAACAAGTTCACCAATAATCGTGTTCAGATATATTTTAATTTAATAAAATCTTTAAAATTGCGACAAATTGTGTGCCTGGATGAAATTATAAAAGCCAGTTTCTTTAAATAAATTATATGTATTCAAACTGAAAGTTTGTAATTTTATAAACTTTATACACATTTAGTTGAAATTTACAACCTAGTGACTAGATGTAGTCTAAAGAATTAATTTGGAAGCAAGTTCGATTAGAAATTGTTTAGTTTGTTTAAAACAAAATTATCAGAAGTAAAAAGCTATGTAATAATAAACACTTTACTCCTAAAACAAACCAAAATTTTATTATGTTAAATTCTTTGTCCGTTGGTATTTTTTATTACAATTTGTATCTCTTTTTCAGTAAATGGGAAATACCGGAAAACAGGCGTATTCCCAAAAGTAATGAGAACTTTAATCATATACCTGTCCTCATTTTTAAGGTAGAGATTACCTCATAAGTCCAATTAATTAATTAAACGGAGCTTACCATATGGGTTCATTTACTATGCATCTTCATGAAGTAACACATAAGCTTTTAATCGACAGGTAGGAAACTTCTTTTTTTATTTGTAGACAAAAAGATTCATTTTCTTTGCTAAGCTCATTGCAATAAGCGATACGTATTTATTTCGCATGTAACTTTGGAAGAAAAAACAAAGACACCAAACCCGTGCAAAAAGCTTGACAACGTTCATAGATGACATTTTTTAAATGTAAAAAAATTGCCATACTGAAATAAACATAAATTTGCTTTAAGTTTGTAAATATTTGGAGTTAGTTTTTCTCTATTAATCTGTTAAGACTGTTAAATGAAACCATAAAATTTTATAACGCTTGTAGTCAAAAATTTTTTTTTTGGTTTTTCAGTGCTGTTGAGCTTTAAGAAGATAGAGTATGAGCGACTGCATATGGAGTTCATTGAACTTTTCTCTCGCATTTATGCATACATACTCGAAATCTCCTAAAGTAGAAAGTAAATTAGGGCCAATTTATGTATAGCATTCAAGCCACAAAATGGTTTGTGGCTTTGTTTACAGCTTGAATATCCTAAAGTACTATTTTAGCATTCATATAAGTCACGAGTCATTTACTTACACAAAAACTTTTAGTGCTCACACCCTAATTTTTTCCTTTAGCTACAGTTGTGGGTGGTCAAAGACTTGTGTTTTTTTTCTTCGCGCCAAAAATAATTGTATGTGTGGTAAAGCGGATTTCACGCTTGATTGCACAAAGACAATGGTGACAAGTCACCAACCAATCAGAAAAAGGATCAGTACGTTGCTTCCTAAAGGAAGAGACCAAAATATTTTCCATTCAAGAAAGAACGATGACTGAAAGCATGCAAAGGCAAAAGTAAACATATATCTTCACAAACATATTCAAAGTGTATGATCATTTCATAGTTCTATTTATAAACATCAGAAGATCACTTTCTTGTAGTATACTTCCGTTGTAGTAGTTGCTATGTGGTCTTGAGGATAGAATGAAGATAAACCATGAAACAGTTTTGAGCAGGGTGTTCTGGTTATGTTGAAATATATTTTTTGGGCTGGAGTTTTTTTTATCGTGTAATTTTAGAACAGAGTGGAACCAAATGTCTTTCTTTTTTTCGCAAAAAAATAAAACAAGGATTTGAAATTTGGCATAGTATATATAGGTTTACGTAATATTTGTGCTAAAAAATTAAAACTCTAGAAATTGCATCACGATTAAAAGTACGCAGTTTGTAAGTAACTAAATTAATTTGTTTGCTTTTGAAGTGCTATTTATTCTGATACAAAACTTAACGGTAATCAATCGTAAAGAATAGTGCGGGATTTACCGATGCTGTAATAAATCACTCGCTAAATTATTATTAGTTTAATTTATATAACAACAAATATTTTCTTAAATGTATTAGGTTTAGGAAAGTGATTGTAGTCGTCAGAGTAAATACTGAATTTCCACCTAACTGGATGCATTAAACAAAACAAAAATACTATTGACAAATGGTACGATTGTCTACTGTAGTTCTCGTTTTGAAAGATTCTAATAGTAAAAAATAGTATAGTATTGATTAATTTAAATAAACAAAAGTATCTAATGAAATAAGTTTTGACCAGTGAAATAATGTTATGGCTTCATTCGATGGTTAGAATAAATTTTTAATTGAAGGGATTTTGATTCTATGATTAAAGGAGACGAAGATCAACCCAAGTGTTTCTGGAACAATTATGAAACTCGGATTTTCTTTACAAGAAAACAAACATGAAAAATTGAAACGTGTGCAGCACCAATATAATGTAACCATGTGGAATAGAAAAAAAACACAAGTACCTGAAACGAAAAGGCACGATGGTGGATAGTCCGAAGATTTTCAGAAAAAAGAATACAAAAATAAATAGCTAGATTTGTAAAGATGTATGAACTTACGAGATAATATACGCAATTAAGCTTCCACTTCCCCAATCAAGTTCTGATTCTAGTTAAATAATTTTTCAATGCTTTATTTTGAAACAATAATACGCTTAAAATATACAATTATGGAAGTAAAAAGTTTTTGTTTGAATTTTATAAGGACTACAGTCATAAATTTTTGAGAAGTAGTCTAGGTATGTATCGTATCAGCGAGATTTTACTATTTCTATTCGTTTTTTATTAATGGATTTGTTCTAGCTTAAAAAAATAATTAGCATACTTATTGACAAATATCGTCATTGTCCAGTCAAAATTAAGCATTAACTGTCAAAAACAAGTTGAGAGTGTGGACAGAAATAATTTTTAGATAGAACACACTTTTTCAGACTACACACGGCGATTTTCATTTTCAAGCTAAAAAAATCATAAGATCGAACGGGTGCTGATTTGTTTGAGTTAGGAAATACAGAAGTGGTGGTGTGTGTAGGCTGAATTTTTTTTTTCGTCACGGAGCAAACAGCAAGCTGATAGTTCGTGTGTGTTCCACGAAATTCAATTTTTAAATTCAGTGAATGTAAATTAGAGTGTTTACAACAGTAACTTAACCGAAAGCTGTGAAAAGTATTTGAAGAATACACAAAAAGAAACTCTTGTCAAAATTTTGTTTGGCACGTAAACTAACTTGATCCCTTTGAGGTTAATTGAAGGCATAGTGTTTGCAACAATTTTACAAATTCGTTGTGTAACCGGTCAATAAGTTGCCGACTTTAATTTACTTCGTCAATATTTAGATTGATATTGTGTTCACTGCAATGTAAGCAGTTTATACATATGAATGCCATTGCCAATATCTTCTGGTATTGACAAACGTTCTTACTTATTTCATGGAATTACTGGTAAAGAAGGGAAGTCTTTCATTTTCGAAAGAACAATCAGTGCGTTGTCTGCTAAGACTTCTATGATTTGACTGTCAGTAAATAGAGTCACTAAAAGATTCTCTAAAGCTAAAGTTGATAGTTTAGTAGTTAGCACAATCAGCGAACATATTCGTGGGTTGGGGAAATATTGTTGGTGAAAGTAAGGATAATTGTTTGAATTAGGCATATAATTGGGAAAAAAGAAGACTTGGATTGTCTATACGCCGATGGATAAAAAAGCGTTGTCATGAATAGGCAAGTGTAGGGATACATTTATGGCTGGTACTTGTCTGAAAAATGGATCGCACTGTCTATAGATTTGATAGTACGGAGATGAGGAAGCGAATGACGATGATGGCATTTGCGCACTTGTTAGTGGTAATGGGGGCTCCATACTACTGGGAATAGGAGGAGGAGTAACAGGTTCAAACTTTATAGAACTGTAAGGGATATTTGACTGGTTAGGTCGTTGTGGTGAATAATTAGATGAGGTATTGTGATTAGGGTAATATGAACAATTCTTGTTTGTAAGGGATTAAGGATTGCAGCTGACTTCTTTTGTTGGATGGATTTGTAGTCCAGGAATGTTGTTGGGAATCTGGAAGAGGTGGATGAATAATTTGATGTTCGGATGGGTCTAAAAGGGTAAGTGTGATTGTGGTAGTTGGTGTAGTAATCTGACTAAAAATTTCTAAACAAAGAAATAGAATTAAAGTATAAATAAAATTTTAATATTGTAAACTGCAGTTTAAGACGTAAACGTTTTGCCAATGTGAACTTACTCTGAATTCTAAAAATTGGTGATAGTGTGAAATGGTTAAATGGTCAGTGTTTTAGTTTTTGATAAAGGTTTCCCAAATTGGTTCTTCAAGTTTTCCGAAGTAATCCTATGGGGTTAACATAACCGATGTAATAAGCAATATCGAATAATAATATGCTTATTACTTAAAAATAAAAACTTCCCGTGGTTTATAATGGTAACCTTTTTATTTTGTTATTTTCAATTTCGGTTAAAGTAACATTAATGTTACGTTGTTACTAAATACGCGAAAGAAATTAAATAGGGAAAGTACTTTATTATATTGGGAAAACATATTTGTTACCTAATATACCAGTATTAAAAACTCTGAAATATTATACTAAAATGTTACATCGATGTAATGTAAACATGGATTTAACAAATTAAGCAATAATAGTGTTAAGAGAACTTTAATTCAATAAAATCTTTAAAACTGGGACAAATTCTACACGTGGGTGAATTGTAAAAGTAAGTTATTTAATTGTACATGTATTCAATCTAAAAACTCGTAATATTATACATTTTATACATAAATTGTTGTTAATGACAGGCTGGTGATTAAATGTAACTTAAAAATTTAATTCTAAAGCTAGTTTGAGCAGAAAATGTTTCGTTATTTGTTAAAAATATCAAAAGTAAAAATTATCCAAATTTGTGACGACACAATGAAAGTATCGATTAAAGATCCTTTGCTCGTAATTTAACAATGTTTTTATTTCGTAATTTTTTAAATTAGGATCTGGGTATTGTAGATCCAGACTTTGGTATCAAATTGACTTATCCAAGACTCTATCTACATATTTTTTTTTCTATAAAATTTCCATGACATACGACCGATGAGTCATTCAGTTTTTCAAAAGGAATCTCAATTTAAATTTTCTTATGCGTAAGAAGTTTTGCAGAAGACGTGCAGACATTCCAATCTTTTCAATTTGAATATATATATAACTTTTATGGATTATAAAAGTTAAAGCTTCTCTAAGAAGCCACCAGGTAGCATTTAAATCGCTTATGATGTACCTGTAAAACAGAGCTGTGGAACAGTTGTGCAGAAATTATTCAGCATTACTAACAAATCGCTCGAAACATGTATAATTCACATAAAAATTTACATGCTTACATGCTGATGTTGTCATATTAATGGAATTACAGTGTAAGTTTTCACAAAAGAGTGAAACTGATTGGAGAGCAGTGTAGTAATTTACATGTTATTGTCAAACAGCTTCACCACTAGAAGCTGCTAGGCTATATGACCTTATTGATTCATGCATCTGTTACTATTTTTATACAAACTTCCACGTCATCTCTGTTGGAGTTTTCCTCTGAATAAACTTTACTCAATAGAGTCAAATTGAACGAGAGCTGAGGTCGTTTACCCGTTAAAATTCAATGTATAAGAAAGAACTAGTGTCAGTGCTTCTTTCTTTATTACATGCCTATAATTTGTACGAGCAAAAATTCAACATCAAAAACTGCATCAACCATCTAGGACTTTCAAAAACAAAAGTATTTGTCGTTCCATTAATTTTCTAGGATGTGGTTTAAAGCGGAAAAGTTCAATCGACCATGCCTTAGAATATATTGTAACATAATTTGCACAGCGTTATAAGATATTTGTTCAAATGATATGTAAATTAGAACATTACAACTGGATTAGGTTATGGCGTTTCTATGGTCGTTTATTTCAGTTTAAGAGTTTCAGTTCAGTTTTTGTCGTTCTGATCGAAAACTTCGAAAATTCGTTAAGCTTCAGCCTGACGAGGAATACAGGATGTCACATTGTATTTAAATTTGATATGTAACCTATGGTCCTTACATCATAGTATAAGCTCTGTTAGTTGCATAAAATAGAACCGAGTTGTCAAACTGAAGAGTGCTCAGATTCTTTTGATGCAATGTTGTTTTTAATGCGTATAGCACATCACAAATTGATAACAAGATAGTTTTAATTGGAACTGTTTATCAGCAAGATTAGTTTTAAAATGCGTAGTTTTTCTCGATATTATAACATGCAGCGTTCGATTTGGTTCTGATAACGGTCAATCCATTTAATAAACGTTTGGCGAGAAACAGACAAAAAGGTTCCTCAAACGATTGTTGAGTTCGAAATAAAACAAAATAAAATGTTATTTACTTCCTCCATACTCGTTAATCAGCTAAAATATTCTGGACATTTTATAGAGAAAATACTGTTTAAGTGCGGTTAAAATTAGATATAGGTGGTTTCTGATATTTTAAAATTGCATTGAGGTAAGTCGGATGTGTAATGTAAGTGTAATGCACGCAGTCGGAAAATTACTTCAGAATTCTCTCACAAAGCTAGTAGACCGTGGAATTAAACATAACATATGAACTTAATACAATCTGTTATCAACGACCCATTCTTTACGTTAAATGATTAATGACAACGCATCATCATAACCAAATATAAATTATTTCCTATTTCTTACACAATCTTTATTTTATTGCAAAAATGTCGGAAAAGTTTGTTTTATTTAAAACAAAATAATTATGCTGAATTGATGTAGAAATTTGTGTAGCTAGGTATCTTATTAAGACTTTTATGTTGATTGTTCAGACTTATCTTGAATTATACCTGTACAACATTTCGTAATTTTTGTCCGTTTGTAAAAAATCGATTTCTTGTTTAGAAATAAAAGTACTAACAAAAAACGATACATAGGTCAAAAAACTTCAAGACCTTAATTATAAAACCATACGTTTGTGTTGACTTTTTTCGAAACCCAAAATTTTTCGGGGACATGTCATGCAGGTCGTGTGTTAACTTTAGTTGGATCGTACCCAATAAAGGAATACGAAATAGAAGTAATACACTTGTAAATTAATTGTTATTACCATGGTAAGTTCTATTGGTCGAAATGTACCAAAAAAGAAAATGCAAACTTAATAAATAAAAAACTTCAACTAGAGACACAAGCATTTTTAAATGTTGTAACTAATGTTTGCAGCAAATTTATACATAATGATAGTTTGTAAGTGGCTTTTTAAATTCTATAACGTCAATTACTAATAATTCAGCTAACATATAAAATTACTATTACAAAATTTAAAACGTACTTCTTCCCTTTTTAGTGCGGAGCCTTAAAATTGGAAATATTGTGATAATGCGAGTGCAAAATTGGTCTGAAGTTAATAAAATCACAAAATTATGGTTAAAATAAGTCCTTCTCACTCCGGCTAAAAAATTGGATGCAACTAAAACCAACAACCATTTCACAACCAAAATCCTCCCAAACCCCTAGGTTTTTGTAACCCCGATAATACCTTCTGATCCGAGACACGCGGGTCATAACTTCAATCGAGTTTCGGATAAAAAATACACACATACACAACGTGTACACATTGTTACCATTGCTAATTCAAACGTATGTACATATATATAAAACTGCATTCATCTACATCTCCTGATTTACTACACACTGTATTTTACATTCTTCTTGTTTTTAACCTTGTCTGTACAATAACTAGTTTTAGATTATTAATATTTTCGCTGAAAAAAAAAATAACTTACGTATACGTCACCTTGTAGAAATACAACCTACTGCAAAATCTATTACTTTATTGTGGGAGCAATGAAAGTAATGAAATTTTCTTTAAAATTGGTTAATGATGATGATGTTTATATAAGCAGACCTTAAATGATTAATCAATAGTAATTAAGTTTAAATGTACACATGTAAATCTTTTTCAAATTCCTAATTTGTTATAATAATCAACTGGCTGTATCTATTTAATTCCATTTCCTTCGTGAAAATAATTTTTGAAGAGGCATGATGGGTTATAATTGGTGATTTTTGATCGCTGAACTTTGGCTTTAGTTCTTTACAAAAATGCCCAATTTGTTATACTAATCAACTGCCTAATTCATATTAGATTGCCTGGTGATTGACAATAATACTGGCAATGATCCTGGAGAGCTCACACTACTGATCGGGGAGGTAGTACATAACGCATAGCTAACTGGAGATATTGATTGGTTTATGGGAACAATAAATGGAAACACTGGCCGATTTCCAGTCTCATTCGTACGGGTTTTTTGAGAATACCGCTAGTGATACAGCAGCTAATGCTAACATTTGGATTTTCTTTTTGCACAGGCACGCACTCTCAGATGGATGGAACCATAAGTACAGTTGTTGGTGCTTAAGCCGGAAAATTCACCATTTGGTTTTCCAAGGAATTATCTTGAAAAAAATTACACAAACGAAGACAAAAAACCTTTTGGTTTCTGTAAGCATTAAACTAAATTGCAACACTCAAGACGCGGTCACGCATAGTACTCCCAAACGAATATTGTTAAGAGACATTACTACGGGTAGTCACATTAGAATAGTCGTGAACCGCATGGTTTTAGGTACTTGCATATTGAATGTATAGGTATCAGAAAAAGAACACCCGTCAATCAAAAATTTAAGTTAAACTAGTAGTGGAACTACCTAAAACCATTCGCTTCACCACTATTCTAATGTCACTACCCGTAGTAAGAAGGGACAATCTTTCACCATTCAGTTCAAATATTTATAACGTTTTTCATAGTGAAACTTATAACTTTTTCTTGAAACTTTGATTGCATGTTACTAATATAAAAACTAATGATTAACAGTACCAACCATGCTTAAATGTTTAAAATGCAGAATTGAAATTCTTTTAACATCAACTTGAAACAAAAAATGATACCATATTTTAAATTTTACAAAACCTAATAAAGTTATGTATTTTTTAAAAAATATTTCAAAAATGGACTTCTTTTTATTGAAAATAAAACAAATATTTAACTCTTCCTCAACTTGAGGGATAAAATTAGTTCCGATAAGTAAAGTGTAAATTGTAAAAGTCTTCAAAAAGTAACGGGTATTTTACGTATATAGTGCTTTTTATATTACGAATTTACCAAATTTTATCAAGATGGTTTCACGCTGTTATTCTGCTGGATGATTTCCTTTCAAGTCATATAGAGAGAGCTCAGTTTTTATGGTTTGTTTTAACCATCTTTACTTTTGGTTTAAAAAGATTAAATGGTGAAATACATCAAAACATCTAGACGGGAATACCAATATATTTCTTTTTAAATACAAATAACCAGAGATACCAACAAATTTCAATTTAGATACAAATAACTTTTAAGTAGTGTTTTATTGTGTGCTTAAAACTTACTAACCGATTAACAGTATTAGATTTTTTATTGAATTGTTGTGTACAGTTTCGCCAAATGACAAATAATCTCTTAAATCTTTTAGAATACCATTTTTATGGACCTATTGTCAAATAGTCTATTTTGTGAAATTTTATTTAAAACTACGAATAAAAGTTACAGAAAATATGTCAAAAGATAAAATTCCATTGCTTTTTTAAATAGAAATATAAACATAAGTAATTTGAACAGTTGATTTTGTGTTTACATTGGGCTGGTTTAATTTAAAACAATGCATACATCAGAACATGTAGACCTTTATACTTGTTATTATAAAAATGCTTAAACAAAATTATTAAAGACAACTCAAGTAAAATCATAATACTAGTAACTTGAACTGGCTTACTTATATATTTTTAAGTATATACATTTTTGGTTATTCTGAGTTAAACCTTTGGATATAAACATTATAATATTTATTAACATTTAGTAGAAATTTGATTCGATTTTTTTCAAGCTTCAGTTCACTATTCTTATGTTTCACTAATATGAGTGTTTCGAATATGGCTAAACAGCTGATATGTTTCCCAAAACACGTTTCCACAGAACAAACAAGAAATACATTTCACAATTCCTTTGTCATCAATACCTGACTTTTCATGTATGTCCTTGTGTCGTTTCAAACCACGTCTTTCGAAATAAGATCTGCCATAAATTTCACACTTGAATGATTTCTCTTGTATATGAATTTTTCGCAAATGAACGTTTTTATCGTTACTACTGTAAAATAGTTGGTCACGCAACTCACAATCAACTGGTTTCTCCGTAATATGCCTTCGAATATGATCAAAGAGCATGCCGGTGCTGTAGAACAATTTACCACAAAATACACACGAGCCTTTGCAGAAGGAAGTGTGAAATTTTTGAAAGTGGTAATAACGCCCTATCGTTGAAGAAAAATATTTATCGCATAAGCTGCATTTAAGAGATTTAACGACTTCTGAATGAACTCTCAAATGTATTTTATTTTCTTGTTTCGTGAGGAACACTCTGGAGCAAACATGACATTTATAACACTTCTCCTGGATATGGCGACGCAAATGAACGTATAGTGCCACTTTCCATAAACATATTTTCGTACAAAATATGCATCTGTATTCCTTTTTGTTGGTTTTGTGAGCAACATTTATGTGTCCATCCAAAGCGAACTTTGAGCTAAATTTCTTTTCACAGCTTGGACATGGGAAAAGTTTTAAACCTTGGTGAACTGTGATAACATGTCTCTGTAAATTTTGTTTCAAATTAAACCGCAATCCACAGATTTGACAAGGGTGTTTAATTTTGTCATGTAAACTTTTAACATGTCTTAATAAGTTGCTGCGTTCTGAGAAGTTTTTAGAGCACACTTTGCATTGAAACGGTTGTTGTTGGTGGTGAATTGATTTAACGTTATTTTTCAAATAACGTTCACCGAAAAAAGTCTTTTTGCAAATTTTACAAGGAAATGTTTTTCTTGGCGTTGAACTATGGTTATGATTTGTGTGATGTTTGAGCTCAGTAGTATTGATAAATGTTTTTGGACAGTGTAAGCATGGAAATCGAACTAAATCATGCTTACTGCTTACGTGGATATTAAGAATGTACTTGGTCTTGTATGTTCTATCACACTGCAAACATTTAACCTTTTCCATGTCTGCTCTGACGTAACAACAGATTGAGTATTTGTATTTGTAATTTTAACTAAAGAATAATATAATGTCTAAATAAACTTAATTCACAAAAATAAATATAAACACAAATTGTCAACTTTAATGTAATTGGTTACATTTCTCAGCTGGTCAACTTTGTGAAAAGTAGTAAGAACCTTTATGATGGTTTGTTTGGATTGTTGTCTGTATTGTTGTTTTGTTGTGTTTATGTGCCGGTTTTTAGTGGGCTTCTATAGCGTCCAATGCAGAGAGAGTAGGGTTGGGTACGATGATACCTGGCAAATGTGTATTTTAACACCTGTTACACTTTATAACTGCAGCCGCTTGTGAAGTTTTTATTTCATATTATAGATGGGTTTTTTATTTGTACTACAATACACAGCATGCAAGTAGGGTGCGTTGTGAAAGATAAGAGTAGATCAATATTTGTAGGTACAGTTCTGACGTGAAGGTGCATTTTGTTTATGTGTTATGCACTGTTCGCACATTACATATAAAACAAGCACAAACCAATGCTAAACTGCTCCAAAAAGGCAAAGTGTTACGTTTTCGAGCTTATTCTTTTTTCTAAAAATATTATATTAGGAGAATGTATGTATTTTTAGCAATGTTTTTTTATATTGTATATCTATCATAAATATGTTTCATATTAGAAGCAAACAATAACGTGTTCATAACATAAAACTGGTTTTGTAAAAAGTAACAAATAATTGTGCAAATATTTTTTCGATTATTCGTACCTGTAACCATTAATATACTATTCGATCTGTTTGCGTTATTCCTTCCATTCAATAACTAAGGCTTGGAAATGACACAATTATTATGAAAACATGCGGAAATACGACATTACATTTTATCAACGTTATATGTGTAGTTTTTTTAGTTTATATAAAATAACAAAATTGGTTTATTGAATATGGCTTAATAAACTACTGTACAGCACGAATTTTCATTTGGAAATAATCGAAACATTTTAATGAACCAAAACATGTACGAATCCTTGCCATTTATGATAATCATCAAGAGAACTTATATATACTGCATTTCAAAGTACACAAAATCTCCTTTCAAAAATACATTCCAATTTTTTTCTTCTATCGGATATAAAGAAGCATTACATCTGAATTTGTTCTTATATTTATAACTCATTCAGTAGATTGCTATTAGAGCTTTACATAAAATTACTAAGACGACTTGCTATTTAATCACTCTTGTAAACTTTCTTAATTTAGCTTCTTGTAATTAAACATTTAAACATTTGTGAATATTTTTTTGATAAACTTTACAGAATTTAAACTGCATGAAATTATTTGCAGTTCACTGTTTATATTTATGTACGTTAGCAATTGATAAATACAGTCCTTTTTACAGAAACTGAAGGGGTAACTCAATTTTCTTAACATATTTTATTTGCCACAATGGACAAAGTTTGTTTGCAGAATGGTGTTTCCATCATAAATGATAAACAAATGGTTTATTTTATTTAAGTCACCAAATCGATAATCTAATGACACTTGGCCAGATGCATTTTTAGGCCATACGTTCGTCTGTACATCATACCGCATTCATCGCATTTGTATTTCCTTGGCATATGTATTAACATATGGGAGTTCAATTTGTCATTTGACGTAAATGCGTCATTACAAACACCGCACGAGTAGGCGTTCTCCTGAATTTCCATTAAATTGTGATTACGAATTCCTTTTCTAGTCGTAAATCCCTTGTCACAAAATACGCAATAAAATGGTTTATTTTGCGCGTGAATGTGTTCATGTCGACGCAAATTAGCTTTCAAAGTAAAGCGTTTACTGCAAGTTTTGCACTGGAATGGCTTCTCTCGTGTATGCACTCTTAAGTGTTGCTTCTTCTCAGTTCCAGTGTAAAATCTTGCGAAACATAATTCACACTCATAGTGCTGTTCTTCAATATGGCTCATAATGTGCACATTAAGTGACCGGCTTTCGGAACACACTTTTTCGCAAAAGATGCAAGTCACTTTTCCAAGACATTTGTGGACAATTTTAATATGACTGTTGAGGTTGCCCTTGTTTATAAATCGCTTGTTACACAATTCACATTGAATATTTTGTTTCATTGGAAAATGTGTCTTTTGGTGAATTTTAGCGGCAGTCTTGGTGTAAAAAGTTTTTGGACATAAATAGCATTTATGCAGCTTTTCTCCGTTGTGCCGAATGTTATGCTGTCGTAAGGAACATTTTGTTAAAAACACTTTATCACATATTTCACACTTGTGTTCAGCTTTGTTTTCTTCGTGTTCAACATTAATGTGGCAAGTTAAACCGTGCAGAGATTTGTACTTTTTGTGACAAAAGGAGCACGGATACGGCTGAAGTCCTTGATGTACTGTTATTATATGGTTTGTCCTTGATATCTTTGACGTAAATTTTTTGCCACAAAATTGACAAGTGTGTCTGATTTTAAGATGAACTGACTCGACATGTCTTGATAATCCCTCCGTCGTGGTGTATGAATTTGTGCATGTTTTGCATCTAAATGGACGATTTCCGAGGTGAAATATTGAGATGTGATGTGTTAGCCTTGACTTTCGTGTATACGTTTTAGGGCAAAGGTCACAAGAAAAAGTGGGCAGTGGCGTTGTGCTGTGAATTCTTTTGATATGGCGATTCAAATATTTTTTGATCTTAAAAAATTTGTTCTCGCACAAATTACATTTAAACGGATTCATTTTGGGGAATGAAAATTAATTGACTTTCAGCTTACTTTTAAATTTTTGGAAAATTAAAATTGTTACACTTTTAATTTTATTTTTAAATTGTGGTACCAAAGAATAATCGACTGAAAATGATGATGGGGTGTTGTTTCTACCCAGTCACCTGTTATATAAAAAAGGTAAACAAATAGGTGTGCACATTACGCAGAGAAATACATGCGTAGGCATGGAAAGGCAGAAATTCACATAAGCACCTATCAATTCTCACTTCACCTGTTTGAATTAGCTAAGCTCTCTATGTCTTCCATGTGTTTTACTTGGTACTTGATAAACTTTTCAGATAATTTGGTTCACAAGGGTTATAAAAACTCAACAATGCTTGCATTCTCAGAATGTACCATTCGTGTAAACAAGTTTGGAACGGTATCTCAAGCAGTCATGAATTACTACACAATATAAAAGTTGTTAGTACACTCATATCAATATTTTGCATAAATGTTTCTTCAAACGCTTTTTTACAAATTTTGCGGCAATCTTAAATGCGCTTGTTTAGAAGGTTTCAACATAAATATTCTAATGCTAATTTTATTCGTTTATTATGGAAATTTAACAATTCGAAATGTCAAATAATATCTTAGTCAAACAATTCGTTCTTTTAATTGAGAATAGAACGCTTTCCGAATGGTTTTCTTTTGTATTTAGTTGTACCAACTGAATATAATTTTGTTTGTCAAAGATTTGAGGTTTAAGTCAATCCGTAGTTTAAATCAACTTTTAACTCATCATTTATGATTGTATTTTTTGCAATGAAAGTATTAGACATCTCAGAAGTGTACATACATGATGCAAAATACCTATGATACTTGCTTTTCGAGCTTTGCTGCATAAACCCCTTTACGAATTGGGGATTGGGTTCCATAGCAAAACTATTTTTTGCATAAAAGAACTCAAACAAATTGAGCGACCTTCTTTAAGCTAGCAAACACCCCAGTATAAACCATAACCTGTTCTTGTAAATAATTTCACTAGCTGTTTTTCATAGACAACGAAATTTTCATATCAAAATAAAATCCAAACTTTGAAAAGAGGTTAATAAGCTTAATTACCGGAAAGTGACGCTTGTAAAACGGCGAAAACAAATTTAAATAGCAGGCATCAAACTCAATTTTCTTAACTTCACCAGATGCTTTTTTAAATTTGTAAAGTAGATCAATCTTCCAACCTTTCAGTATGGTATCAAAACCTTAGTAAATATAACTGATCTTGTCTCGGTAATCGGTGTTTATGCGTGTAAATTTGCTATTCATTTAAAAAATTATATTGTGTTAAAATTATTGCTGAGCATTATTTGCATGTGGATGTGAAAAACACTGTGAGCAATTGTTGGTAAAACTGTAAATAAACATAGCTTTTTATGTGAAGTATAATAATTTTTCGAAATATTCAATGTCAAATAAGACATGTTATAGATTAATGAAGAGATGGTTTTAGAAAATGTATGGTTATTAAACCCATGCATAATTAGAGCAACATTAGCTTCCTAAAGATGACCCATAGAATAATATGAATCAAATGAATTTTCGTATTGACACATCATCAACAGCAACATCGTTAGTACAATAAAAAATAAGTTACGGTTTTTGTACCAATGTAGTGCAGTACCAGTTATTATATGTTTAATATTGAACAGTCTTTGGTTTCATGTGCATAATGTAAATAAGTAAACAAATTTGCATACATCAATCGACTCTATATTTTTAATTATTAAAATATTTAAGTACTTAAGTAACTACATCTTAGCTAAAGTTTTAAAGTAATTTTCAAATTTTTATATTTTCGCTCCTGAAAAAAATCTTGACATGTGCTTATAATCGTTTACATTACAGCATAAATGGTGAAACATTTTTCATTTACTGTTGAGTTAAATACATTTTTCAAACAGCTACTCCAAAACACCATAATTACAAATATGACGACAAAAATACATTACAAATGCCTTCATTTTTTAAACATCATAAATTAAACATGAACCTAATGTTTATAAAGAAACGCTCCAAATTTCTGTGTCTGCACTTATGTAATTATCATTTTACAAAAACGACAGTATCAAAGCATGAAAACAAAACAGACCGCGGGCATCAGCCGCCTAACGTCGGCTCTGACCTGACCCAACTTAATATGCTATCCTAACGCTTTCAGGTATTGTTTATTATTAAGGTCTATATTTCCAAACAGTACAATTTGTATAGATTAATTGAGAAGTTTAAATAGTTACATACGAAGTTTGGTAAAGCTTTACATACTAGTCAGAAGCTTACAACAGCTCTATTGTAGAATCCAATGGTCAACTATGCATACAAGTCAACTTGCAATAGTCGAAAATGTGTTCATTACTTTGTCAATAAACATAATCAGAAAAACTTGAGTTTTATTGAATTAATTAACTTATTTTTCGATTGCATGCACCGAAGTATAAGATATTTATATCAGCATAAATTCTGAAATTTTGCCGAATTATATATTTCTTTAAAAAATAAATAATTCAAAGAGGCATATTGAACTTCATCGGAGAAAACTCAACCATATCCTCTAAGTAGCTTTCCATATATTTTTAGCTGATTTCTCCTAAAACGTATTTCCAGATAGTACGTTTTATCCGGATCATTTTGCATATCAAGAAGGATATCTTACATGTATAGCTAATAACCAACTTAATAAAAGCGAGTTTTTGTCATTGACCCAAAGTTGTATTTAGTGAACCGGACATGTTTTATATTAAAGTTGCCCTTTAACATATATGACGTCTGTGAAATTTTTGATTTTAAAGTTTGTAGTGACTTGCGTAAGGAAAAGTTTTTTTGGACAATCATACGTGGAACATGATAGAAACCCTAGAGATCGAAAATCAGGTAGCACCAGCACATCTTGATTATGCATATTTAGGTTAGGATACTATAGCTTTACATTAAACTGCAGCATTACACAGATTGTGTAAAATATATAAAGTAGTCCAAAGGTTGGGAATGTTAATTAATAGAAAAAGTGGCCATGTACAACCATTTAACTTACAGTAATTATTTTGTTGGGTGAAATATGAAGATACCAAAAATGCTATATAATATACCAGAGACTTTTTTGTAGTAAAGTACTGCTGTCAACCTACACAATATGGCGTAACCCTAGAATCAATATTGACTGCATTTTCAACGTGAACGTGAAGAAAACATATCTAGGCCAGCCAGCAGCTTTTATTACAGTTGGAAACTGAGGATCCATTGTCTGTAAAAAATCAAATTAGTCATATTTAATATTTGGTTAGGCTTTTACCAGAGTTGTTAACAGAATAACATCCTTAATAAACACCATTTAAACAGCAAAATGATATTAGAGTTTTTGTTAATGATTCTTACGTCTGCTTTCAAATCTCGACGCACTGACTAAAAATTGTTGTACTAAAATTGTAATTCAGCAATGGTTGTTAATTTGAGTTTTAAACTGCCAACTGAACACACATCTTCCATATTACTGGTACTTTCGTGGTGTGTGGATTAAGTCCAATCATAACTGTTCAACTGGCATGACAAACAGGAACTCAAGAATGAAGCTGTCAGTGCTGTTATTGGAACTATTTATTCTGTAAACCTGGCTTTCTGATAAGATTTTACCTAGTAAAAACTGTGAATGTGCTTGGTCGTCAGCAATAATATATGTGTATACAGGTAATTAAATACTCATTAGTAGCTTTAAATTGCTTTCGTAGCCTGACTAATGTTTCATTACTCTATAAAACAAGAAATTGACTTTCTCATATTTTATCATTCTACTAATTATATAAGACTATTTTTCCTTACAGTCATTAGACACGGAAACGTAATCCCATATTTCTCTAATGATCTCTTAATGACATCCGGATATAATGCCAAGTGTTTCATCAAATATTTTCCTACTGATTATCACTGAATGTTTAGAAAATTTTAGTATTTATGAGACTTCAGGCTTATGTTGCTTTAAAAATATTTTTACATACACTTTTATTACATTTTTATAGATACACATGTTATAAATTTGCGTGTGGATTGTAAACGAGGGATTATAAAAGAAATTGAAGAAAATCTTACTTGGCCATACAATTTTATTATTTGACAGTGTGCATGCGTTCAGGCTCAAATATAACACTAACTCGTTCATACCGTTTGTCAAATGTGTTTTGTATTAATGTAAATCTTTTGTTAACTTTTTTACGACATAAATCGTCTCCTCACAACAACAAATTTGAATAACTTTTGTTGAAAACTGAATTGAATTGTACTGCGGTTAATGCTTTTTTAAACTTTTTTGTTTACTTAATCGTATGTGCAAAAACATAGCAAGCCGTTTTCAACCGATTTACACCAATTTCCTTCAACCAAAAAAGGTAAAGTATTGAAGCAATTCATTTGAAGGGATTCTTCGAGTCATAGTTATAAGGACTTGGAAATCGAGTCTCCAGCAGTGAGCGGAAATATTGTGCTACTGTTTTACATTTTACTTTATGGAGCGATTACGGCAATGTGTTTATTTGTGTTTGAAGTTCGTTTGATTTCTCTTGTGTTAATTTCATGTTATTTGGAAAATTGAACGATTGGATTAGAGCTTACGTAGCAGCTTTCTGATGCCAATACCTTAAGTTAAAAACTGATTGAAAAAACCGAACATGACTGGAAACATGTTATGTTGTTGCTTAGCTCTACCAAATATTCTGTTTACATGAGACGCACAAAATTTAACAAAATTGATCGCTGTTAAAGTTTTAAGGCGGATTTTTATATTGCAAACAATTTTTTCGAATACAAAAGTTCTTATTAATGTAAAAGTTATAAAAGGTTTTACTCAGGGGAATTGATAAAAGATGTTACGACGCGGAATCAGGTGAGCTGGTATATTGTTTTTAGTACTACTGTAGTAATAGCGTAGACTAGAAGTTATTTGATCTCAAGAATTGAATGCTCTCATATTTTAAGTTAGATGTAATGCATCAATATTTGTTTTGTTGCTCGATCGGTTTTCATGAATATCACCTATTGACTGAATGTTTCCTACAAGTATGTCAAAGTGAAAAACGAGATGTGTTTTATATTTTTTTGCTAATGAATTGGAAATTCATGCATGAATAATGGCCAGCTGAGCTAAACAAAAATTTTCAGAGACAAAACACTCAACCGTCTCAGGATCTATAACCAAATTACACAACAATTCAGTAAAGGTTCTCATTAGTTTTCACTGAATCAATAAAACACTGTTCAATATGCTTATGAATTGTTTGTATTAAAATACACTCTTACTCGGTTTCTTATTATTTGTAAAAACATTCAGTACCGTAGGTATTTTAGTAAGAGACTTATTTTACTACCTCGCAAATCTGAAATAGCGATGCAAAAACAATAAATTCAACCATTTCATTCATGAAAGGAAAGCATGAATGTTAAACATTAAATGAATTAAAGAACACTAGAAAGGCAAATAATGACATCTCAACTCTAGCTATGCAATCAAATAAATTTCGTTTAACCAACAACTATTAAAATAATCGTATCAGGTTAATTCCCCGCCGTAATTTCCCAGTGCGTCAATTCCCCGCGACAAACTCCCAGAAAACAAATTCCCAGAAATACCTAATTCCCAGCCAGCCAAATTGCCCGCCTTGCAATTTACCAGTGCGACTATTCCCCGTCACATG